>CM040240.1:21094911-21134059 GCA_022545495.1 Chrysanthemum lavandulifolium | reverse complement strand
TAATCTAAAAAAATTAACAACTAAACAAGCAACGAAAAGCTTAAATTCATTGCATTTCAATTGTCAATAATTAAAAGCTTTTGAATATTACTTATAAACCATTTTTGTATTTGCTCAGCCATCAATGTGAGACAAAAGTTAGAGACATTTCCGTCTTTCAAACTTCTCTGATTAATTTCGAGACAACATTAACTCAAAGTTGTACTTGTCTTACCTCACTTAACGTTTATAAAATTCACTAAGACTTAAAGGCAAGGAAGCATGCAACTCACTTTACACATGAGCGTCATATCAGCTTTCTATCTCCTTTCTTTTTCACTCACTTCCACTCACCTTTATGTAGATAAGAGACTCATTTTCAATCACCTTAACTCACATTTTTTTAATAATCACGAATTTAAAAACGTAAACGTAAACATATAAACACGAAAACGTAACCGGACGAAATAGAAAAACTTTTATTCATAAACTAAAACCATTACGGATTTGAAATTAAAAATATTACAATAAAACATGAAATTAAATATTACGAGACAAATGTTCGACTAAATCACGAAGGTTTTGATGCATTTGATGTGATCGATGTACCTCATAACTTTTCGCATTTCTTCATCGGATCGTGTCACGATCATTTGGCCGATGTGCTTCGCGGGTAGCATTAGGGAGATATTGCTTTTTTTTTTTTTTTTCTTTTCGTATCATATTATATATATATGATACATGTATATCATATCTGGATTCTTTCTTTTGTCATTAGCTTTGTGGGATTGACAAGTACCGCTCATTTCTTCTTAAAACACCAAGCGTCCTTTCTAGATCTTTCCTTGCATTCACGCATTTGATTATACCTTATTCTCTTACGCTCATCATCTGCGGTTGGAATCGTCTTAACAGTGTTGCCAATTCCGGATATATCCCGTCAACAAGATAGTAACCAAATGGGTAAGTTACCCGGTTAGCAACAAAGCGGAATCTTGATTGTTATCCTTGTTTAAGATCGTTAAATAAAGGGGATTGATCAAAGCGTTTATGTCGTTGTTCGACGGAAACACCAAGAAAGCATGTCATATCCATAAGTCTTGAGGCGCACAACTTCGAGCAAAATAAATGGATTGAGACCATGATCACGCATAACATATTGCCCTTTGTGTGCATTCGGACAGCAAACCACTCTAATATGTGCGATCAAGGCTTCTAACATCCACGAAACACTGTGTATTTCTTCGTGATGTCGATAAGTTGTATGCGACATCGGTCATAATGAGTTTCCTCAAATATTACGGGCCAAAATTTCCATAACGGACTTACAAAAGAAATCAATAGATCGACGAGATGTTTTTTCACTTATCTATAGATATTCATCTAAAGCAATTGGGTTCGCTTGTTATGCCAATTAATTAACGGTGCTGCACTTCATCAAAGTCGAAATGCCTTCTTTTTCTTGCAATCAATATTATCACTAAAAAATGAACATGAAGAGTTACCTCCCGAACTATCCGGTTGTAAAGAGACCGATTCATTCGAAACCTCTTTGAAATGTCGTTCATCATGAAAGGGTCGTCGAGTGAAATATGCGCTGACTAAATGGTCATAAGCACCATAATGATCACGATTAATCCATTTATTGCCGGCCGATTTGGTTTTCGGCTATTTTTAATAATAAAAACCGCTTTTGCAATAAAGTCAAGTTCCGACTTTCAATTTCTTGTTCTTCTTGGTCGGTGAACATAAACTATGCGAATTCATTTGAAAAATTAAAGGAATGAGATATGAGAGATGTATATAGAGAGTTTAAAGTGAGTTTTGTGTTTTAAAAATGAATTTGGTGGGTATTTATATAGGAAAAATGGGGTCTTGGAGAACTTTTTTATACACAAACCAAACGGTTGAAGAAAATTTTCACACAATCAAGTAGGTGACCAGGTCACTGCTTGCTCTTGGTTTGCGAGACTCGCGATGAGGCGTGATCCATGGCGGTCGGTCGCGGTGGAAGTGCTGGGTGACTCAAAACTACTCCTTGCCGAGTAGCCTAAGAACATTAGGTGTCATGACATACCATAGTTACTCATTCGGACTACCAGGGTCCACATCACTATAATAAACCTTACAACTAATCCCCTTTCACATTACTAACTCGACTTACTTATTTGGGCTGCCACTTTCTAAAAATACAAACATTACAAGTATAAAAAGGGGAAAAAGGATATATTACCTTTGCCGTCAGACAGCGAAGGTAAAAGTGGCGAAGGATGAGGAGGCGGTGTCATGGCTAGCTATGGCAAGGATGCCACCTTGGAATGACGAAGGATGAAAAATCCCACACCGTGTGCTTTAAGAATCACTAACAAATTGATTGCGGGCCGATCACAGGTACAAGAGCTTAGGTTTCCATGGCCTGTAAAGTAAGATATATGCAAATTTCCCACTACTAAGATACATTCAACTAAACACTTTCTTATGTCATTATAGTAAAATCTGATTAGAAAGAATCTTGTAAGGATTCGGCTAGAACAATAACTAAGGCAACTAATGTTATTGCTTGACAAAGTAACCAAACACTAAACAGATCACTAACAAATGGCCTAATTGCAAGGTAAAAAACACTTCTACCAAAATTTTAAGGCTTAAACTTTATGAGGTACACACTTGAAGATGGCTATGAAAAATATAATAAACCGTCACGCGAATACCTAAGTTAGAACGCGTATATCTGAGCTAAAGGGACTCGTTATTTCTAGACAGTGGCCGACCTAGTACTAAAAGTCACGATGCTAATGGTACTCGTAACAAAGAAAAGTGGACCAGGTGCATTGCTAGAAAAAATTGCTATATCTGACATATTTCACATTACGCAAGAAAAGTCTATGAGATTCCACTCGTCCCACATTCGTCTCCACATAACTTGAATAATACATTTTTAGGTAATGGGGTGCCTAAGAAAAGAGAGCCAAAAATAGTCACAGAATAACCCAATTGAACAGCATATATTGAGTTAAAAATTACTCTTCGCGCGAAAATTTGATCACTGTTTTTACTAAACATGCTAGAAATAGGGGTGTCAATTTCAACAAAACACGATAACTAACATGAATGACATGTCTTCTCGTCTAACCAGTTTCATGAACATGTCCTATTTGGGGTGAGGTTGCATTAACAATAAAACACCTTATATAACAATCCTGAGTAGATTATCGTTAATAGTTATCATTAGTTGATGGATAGTGTAAAAGAAAACTTTTTCTTCAAAATTAATTAATTATTATTTGTTTACTAAATTATGTCTCGTAGTTTTTATACTTGTTTGTTGTGTTAGAGATGAAGTGTAATATTTTAAACTTCACTGCAACTCACGAGCACTAGTTCCTCGTTCTAACTATTTTAAAAGACAGAGTATCCACGTATAGTCAATGGAGTATTTCTAGGTAATGAGTGTTGGATATTTTAGTGTAATTGGATTAACTTGTTTTGACCAATTTTATCATAATAATACATCATTTATGTTTGGAGGTCTGGTGCTTGCTCTTGAATTTATTATGATCTTAGGGTGAAGCCCCTAAGGACAGTCGGGCGCTCCAATGTGACAACGGATTTTCTACGTTTCGTCCGGTTCTGGTTTCGTCTCTTTTTTTACGTTTCGTCCCATTTTCACGTTTCGTCCGGTTTTTACGTTTTCGTCAGGTTTTACTTTTCGTCCGTTTTTAAGTTTTGATCCGATTTTTACGTTTTCGTCCGATTTTTCGTTTTTATCGAGTTTTTACGTTTTAGTCCGATTTTTATGTTTCGTCTTGTTTTTCGTTTTAGTACCATTTTTACGTTTTAGTCGATTTTTTACGTAAAAGAGGCAACGTAAAACTAACGTATAAATCGAACTAAAGCGTAAATAAAGCGACGAAAAAAAATCGAAAACGACGCATAAAAGCGTTCAACGATAAAAACATCTGATAATTGTCGAAATCGGACGAACGTCTTTCGACAACGTAAAACTAAACGTAAAAATTGTCGAAACGTAAAGACAAAGCGTAAAAAATCGGACGGCGTAAAGCCGGACGAAAAGCGTAAAATCATCTAACGTAAAAGCGGACGACGTAAAAAAGCGAAGCGTAAAATCGGACGACGTAAAAAAGCGAAGAAACCGTAAAAGTGAGACTAAAAGCGTAAAAAAAGCGTGGCGTAAAAAGCGAAAATAAAGCGTAAAAATCGGACGAAAATGTGAAAAAATCGGACTAAAAACGTAAAAAGCGGATGACGTAAGCGTAAAAAAGCGAATGACGTAAAATCGTGAAAACGTAAAAAGGGCCAGCGTAAAAAATCGGACTAAAGCATTAAAAAGAGCCAGCGTAAAAATGAGCGAAAGTAAAAAAACATACGAAAAGGTAAAAATCGGATGAAACGTAAAAATCGGACTAAAACATAAAAAGCGGACGAAACGTAAAACCGGATGAAACGTAAAAATCGTGAAAAGAGGCGACGTAAAAATCGGACGAAAACGTAAAAATTCGGACTAAAACGTAAAAAAATAGACGAAAACGTAAAAAATTAAACGAAAACGTAAGAAAACCAAGTTTTAAGTTATTTACTAACGGCCGTTAGTATAAAAAGACTAACGATGCAAATATAAGAGATGAAGATGTGAAGAAGTACCCATTATTGCACAACCCTATAGTAAATAAAGTATTTTTAGTTTTTATTTCTAAATAATCAAAAAAGTACTAGTTTCTCGTTCTAACCATTTTTGTAAAACAAAACCTTTACGAGCTTTTTAAGTAAGTAATGAGTATCCACGTATAGTGAATAGAAAAACAATCTTAAAAAATGCAATTAATCTCGTAATGGAAAGCTTAAATCCATTACATGTTTAATTGCAATTATTACAAACCTTCTTAATCTTACTTATAAACCACTTTTGTATTTGCGTAGCCATCAATGTGGGACAAAACCTAAACACATATTAGTCTTTTGACTATTGTTTCCGAATGTATAATTTTGAGACTACATTAACTCAACATTGTACTTGTCTTACCTCACTTAACAATTACAAAATTCACTAAGAAATGACTAACAAATTGATTGCGGGCTGATAACAAGTACAAGAGCTAAGGTTTTCCATGGCCCCTAAAGTTAGAAGTATACAAGTTTCTCACTACTAAGGTGCATTTTAACTACACACTTTCTAATGTCATATAGTAAAATCTGGTTATTAAGAATTTTTAAAATTTGGGTTACAACAATAACTAACTATGCCAACAAAAGTAACCAAACGCTAAACAGATCACCAAAATATGGCCTAATTGCAAGGTAACTAACATTTTTACAAAAAAATCGGTTTAAACTTTATATCTATGTACAAACATGAGGATGGCTATGAAAAATGTAATAAACCGTCACGTGAATAACTCGATTAGAACGCGTACATTCAGTCAAAGACTTGTTATTTTTATATAGTGGCGGACCTGGTACTAAAAGTCACGATGCTAATGATACTCGTAACAAAAAAAAAAATAAATAAATAAAAAATAAAAATTGGACCATGTGCATAGCTCAAAAAAACTAGTATATCTGACATATTTGACACGACGCAAGAAAAAAACATGAGACCCCCTCGATCCATCTCTATCTCCACATAAATATATTAAAAAATAGGGGTCAATTTTCACAAGAGAAGAGAGCCAAAAATAGTTACAAGAGACCCAATTGAACCTCACATATTTGAGTTAAAAATTACTCTTCACGCTAAAATTCGATCTCTCTTTTAACTAAACAAGTAAACATGCCAAAAAAAATTACTCTTCATGTTTGGGTAGAGGTGGCATTAACAATAAATCACCTTATATGACCTATCATGAGTGGGTAATTGCTAATGTGGTTAGAAGAGCGAATTTGCCATTCAAAATATATCAAAAGAACTTTTTTTTTTTTTTTTTTTTTTGCCGTTTATTTTTCAACCATCCTTATTTGCCACTAAACATGAGTAGATGCTGCAAGTTTGCCATTCCTACGTTAAACTCGCTTACTAGACATGGGACACTCTAACTTGGTGGGATGTGGGTCATGTGTAAGTCTAGATGAGAGGACTCACTTGTAAACGACCCAATTGGGATGAAATTCACGTATATAATTTCATTTTCCTATTCACTTGAGGCTTACATTGACAAGTTGTGAGACAAGCTACTTGTAAGAAATTTGTAAACTTGTGTTGAAAACTTGACGAACAAAGCCACAAGACTTGAGAACTTTTTTTTTTTTTTTTTTTTTTTTTTTTTTTTGCTTTCTTTTCAAAATTAGTTCATTGTTATTTGTTTATTAAATTATGCCTTGTAGTTTTTGTGTATGTTGTTTATGTTAGAGATAAAGTGTAATGCTATAGACCCCGCTGCAATCCATGAGTATTAGTTCCTCGTTCTAACCATTTTTCAAGAGGAATTGCGTATATATCCTCTGGTAATAATTACGTATATATCAAACCAAAACTCATAATTACGTATATATCCTTCTGACTTAAATATTTCATATATATCCAAATCATTATTTTGTACATATTTAAAATCTTAAAATAAATGATAATTATATTTTTAATTTGAAATGCCAATTTTACCCATGTTCTTTTCATTTCTCCCAACCTGTACATCTCAACATCTACGATCACTCAACAGCTCGTGAATAAAAAAACAAGTTGTATTCTTTATTGTCAATACAAGATTTTTATTAACTAAACACTGTTTACGCATATGTGAATCTAAACAAAACTAAAGTAACAAATACCAATGTTTTAAAACCCGGGTTGACCGGCCGGTTCAACCGGTTGAACCGAGAACAGTTCGAGACCGGGCCGGATAGGACCGGGTTTTGTAAGATTGAGAACGGATTGAACCGCGGTTTTCGTTGACCAGGTTGACCGGTTTGATAAACCCGCCGGGTCATGACTTTTATCAAATTTTTTTTTTTTTTTTTTTTTTTTCAAAAAATTAACAAAATGATTTTTTTTCCCATTAACTTTTCTAAGTTTAATTGAAAGATAAAATGATGATAACTAATGTTTGTTAAAATTTTGTAAAATAGTAAATTATAGTTATATATTATCTTAGAATCACCAATTGATATAGTTTTTCTATAAACCATTTTATAATTTAGAATCACTTTGAAAATTTTGGCTATATTTTTATAGATGTAGACTTAAAAGCAAAACTTTTGATATAATCAATTTTCTTCATGGGTTTAATCGAATGTATGAATAAAAACGGATAAATTATTAGATTATGCAATACTACTTATTAAATATAGGAAAAAGTATATATATGTATAGAACCGGTTCGACCCGGCGGTTCAACCGGTTGAACCGGTGACCCGGTGAACCGGCGACTTAACCGGGTCGATAAAAAAACCGGTTTTTAAAACATTGACAAATACTCTTAATAACAAAGACCCACAACATATTTTCTAATATAAACATTAACACCCACGTGAGAATATTTCTTGTAATTGTTTTAACAAAAGAAATCCATAAATCAAAGATGTTGTTGGTAAGATAAACTACGTGAATTTGGGTTAGAACAATAAAAGTTAAACAATGGCAACCAATAAATCAAAGGACACAAGAACAATGTTTGTGTGAATTGATACAATCAACTACGAACGAAAACACAAATGTAAATGATTATAACTTATTATTTATCCCTTAATCAATGTTTGGGTTTAGAGTTGTAGAAGACAATGTAAGGGGTAAAATTGACATTTCATGCTGAAAAAGTAATTATCACATACTTTAAGGTTTTAAATATGTACAAAATCATGATTTGGATATATATGAAATATTTGGGTCTTTAGAAGGATATATACGCAATTATTAGTTTTGCTTGGATATATATGCAATTGTTGTCTTTTGGAAGGATATATATGCAATTGCCCCTTTTTCAAAAACAAAACCTTAAGTAACGAGTATCCACTTATAGTAAATAGATTATTTTTAATTTCTATCTTTAAATAATCTAAAAAATCAACAACTAAACATGTGACAGAAAGCTTAAATTTATCACATAGATTAGTTGTTTGTTTATAAAAACCTTCTTAACCTTACATATAAACATTTCCTTATTTCAACTTTTGTTGCTCAATGTTTAATTTTGAGACTACAATAACTCCACGATGTACTTGCCTTACCTCACTTAACGATTACGAAATTCACTAATAAAAGATTAACAAATTGATTACGCGCCGATCACAAGTACAAGAGCTAATGTTTTTCATGGCCCGTAAAGTTAGACATATACAAATTTCCCACTACTAAGATACATTAACCAATATCGTACGGTAGAATCGACTAGAATGAATTTATTAAAATTATAACTTAGCCAACAAACAATTTGGGTTAAGAAAGTAACATATAATAGTAAACAAATCATCAAGAAATGGTCTAATTGCAAGAAACCTAACCTTCACACAAAAAGTATAAGGTTCAAACTTCATAAGTAAATATTTGAGAGTTGCTGGTATAGTCTTAAAGATGTCTTGACAACCTTATTTTATTTTCTCATCGAATGATTATTTCATTCCATTTTTGGTATAACAGGACCCGCTATATGATGTACTAGTCAAGTAGACCGTTTTTTGGCGGACGCACTTCGTCGATTCAGGTTGAACGAGAAGTACAGTAAGAAGAAACGTCTACTCGTATAACATATTTAATAAACGAGTAGTGTTTGGATATATGTGGCATTAACAATAAATCACCTTACATAATAACTATCACGAGTAGGTAATTGTTAATACTTATCATTAGTTGATGAATAGTGTAAAAGAAAACTTTTTTAAAAATAATAATAATAATAATTAGTTAATTATTAGTATTTGTTTACTAAATTATGCCGTTTTTTGTTCTAAACATTAAAGACAAAAACCTTTTATGAGCTTTCTAAGTAAAGAGTGTTGTAGTAAATTGTGTTTTTTAGTTTTGATCTTTCTATAATTAAAAGGTAATGAGTATTGATAGATAGTATTTTTGGTTTTTATCTTTATAAAACTAAAAAGAATGGCTATAGAAGTAATGAAATGAATTCATCAGCTATTTAACCACAAATATTATTAACCTTCTTAGTCTTACTTATAAACAAGTATCGTATTTGTTCAGCCATCAATGTGGGAATAAACCTAAACAAATCTCCTTCTTTCAACCACATTACTCGAATGTTTAATTTTGAGACTACATTAACTCAACGTTGTAACTTGTCTTACCTCATCTAATAACATTTACAAAAGAGAAATGATAGAGGGACTTAAACTTAGGCCTAAACTTAGACGTAAAACCAAGTGTCATCATCCTGATGGCTACAGACAGGAACTCACTAATGATGTGATGGAATCAGACTTGGGTAACAAAGTAAGTGATGGGAATGAGCCGAGGGCTGCTAATGGTCTTCTTAATCCATATGCGTCAATGGTTAATGATGCTCCTAACAAGAAAAAGGTAAATTTTTGTTCGTTAACTTCTAATGAATCAGTTGAGCATGCGGAGTTGGCAATTCCATTAGCATCGGCCATCAATGCGGAGCATGCTCATAACCACTTTTTATTTGCTCCGCCATCAATGCGGTACAAAACCTAAACACATTTCCTTTTTCCAGCTTACCGAATTTCAAGACTACATTAACTCACCGTTGTACTTGTTTTACCTCGCTTATAACGTTTATAAAATACACTAAATGACTAACAAATTGATTGCGGGCCGATCACAAGTACAAGAGCTAATGTTTTTCATGGCTCATAAAGTTAGAAATATACAAATTTCCCACTACTAAAATACATTTAACTACACACTTTCTAATGAAATATACTCTCTTCGTCTCATAAAAAATGTCCACATAACTATTTATATTTATCCCAAAAAAGTGTCTAATTTTTATTTTTGGATAATAATTTTAACGTGTTTTCATACTTTACCCTTATAATCAAAACATGTATTAATTACTCAAATATAATTTATATATTTACAATGAGGGTAAAATTGACTTTTTATCAATCAAAATTAGCAATAATTATACACATAATAATTTGTTCATTATTGTTTGTGGACACTCTTTTTAAGACGAAAGGAGTAGTAAACTTTACTCATAAAGAATCTTGTAAGGATGCGTCTATCTATATCTATATTACATATAAAAGAAAAAATGGTCATACCTTGAAAATTGAAATGTTGAAAGTAAAAGGTGAGAGAAATGTATTGTGTAATTAATAATTTTATTAACATACCTCATTACTTAAAAGTATAATAATTTATTCACATTGTACAACCAATTAAAAGCATATCTACCAAATTAAAAACAACCAATTAAAACAAATTTTACTAGAAAGTATAATAAAATTTTCACAATGTACAATTTTAGCAAGCTACAATATAATCCAAAATATAAAATAATTAAACACACTAATTAATATTATTTTTAAAACATCCTAAAATGAGAAATACATGTTATTATATACATTATACAAATTAATAAACACACAACGCTTTATACATGCTAACAAGTTGATGGTACATATAGTTTGAAAATTGGACTAGACCAACGAGTTCAACAGGGAACCGGTGTCGCGACCGGTTCGGCTAACCAATAAAAACCATACGAAAACGAACCAGAGAAGACCCGTTGAAACCGATGAATCATGTCTCATTGAAATCTATTTCTCCGGTTAATCGTCACAGGGTACCCGCCGCCGAAACGCGCGGGTACCCTGCTATACTATATATAAAGGAACAACCAAAAAGTAAAAAGTGAAAAGTTTAAACTAAAAATGAAAATGTTGAAAACATATATTTCAAAAGGAAACTATTAATACATATCGAAAACCGGGTTGACCCGGGAAGCTTCACACCTGGTGGGTTGACCCGGTTTAATTTGACCCATTTTTGACCCAATCCGTCGGGTTGACTCGGTTTAAATCCATCCGTTTTTCAACCGAAACGGTTCAACCGGTTGAACCACTCGGGTCAAACCGAGTTTCAAAACATTATGTTTAATCACCAAATCTTCAAACTTTTATTATTTTTCGTTTATAACCCATAAATTTTTTTTAATACAAAACGATATGTCGATATAAAATCTTGTTGCTATGTACGATTACTCGTCTAATAAAAATAAAACTAACTATGACAACTATCAATATTGCTGAAGTACCCAAATACTAAACAAATCACCAACAAATGGCCCAATTGCAAGGTAACTAACATTTTTACATAAAGTCTAAGGTTTAAACTTTATCATGTACACACTTAACGATAGCTATGAAAAATGTAATAAACCATCACGTGAATATTTTGGTTAGAAACTTAAAATGCGTGCATTTGAGTTACAAACACGTTATTTTTGATAGACGCGGACTCAGTACTAAAAGTCACGATGCTAATGATACTGGTATTAAAAAAAAATAAAAAATAAAAAATAATAATAATTGGACCAGGTGCATTGCTAGAAAGAATTCATATATCTGTCATATTTCACACAACGCAAAAAAAAGTCCATGAAATCCCCCTTGGTCTGTCTCTATCTCCACATAACTTAAATAAGGAATACATTTTCGGGTAGTGAGGTGCCTAAGAAAAGGGAGCCAAAATTTCTCACATAATAACCCAATTGAATCGCATATGTTGACTTAAAAATTACTCTTCACGTGAAATTTTGATCCTTGTTTTAGCTAAACAAAAAAGAAATAGGGGTGTCAAGTCTTAACACGACACAATAACAAACCATGACATAAGCTAAACACGTGTGAGTAGAAGACATGTCTACTTGTCTAACCCGTTTAATAAGCGGGTCGTAGAGGTTGCATTAACAATAAATCACCTTATATAATTATCATGATTAGGTAATTGATAATGTGGTTAAACGAACGAATTTGCCATTGAAAATATATCAAAAGAGTAATTTTGCCACTCATTTTTCAATCACCCTTATTTTCCGCTAAACATGAGTCGTTACTGCAAGTTTGCCATTCATCCGTTAAACTCGCTTACTAGACATGGGTGACTCTAACTTGGTGCGATGTGACATCACGTGTAAGTCTATATGACAGGTCTCACTTGTAAACGATCTAATTGGGATTTCATTTTCCTATTCATTTGAGGCCTACATTAGCATTTCTTATACAACTTTTGACAAGTTGCGAGACAAACTACTTGTAAGAGAATTTGTACACAGTTTTAGTTCTTTAAATCATTTAGAGGTATGCTAAATGTTTGCTTTAGTACATTGTTCTTTCTAATTTCTTTCAGATTGTATTTGCACCTTTGCACTTGGTATTTAACGGAATATTTGTTAAAACTAACAAACTTTTTTCCTTGTTAACTCGCCAAGTACCAAAATTAAACATCTCAAAAAATTTGAGTGGCAAATACACACTTAATATCCCGTTCAATGGCAAATAATGGTGGTTAAAAAGATAAGGGGCAAAGCAACTCATTTGATACAATTTCAATTGCAAATTTGCTCTTTTAACATGCTAATGTTAATCATTAGTTGATGAATAGTGTAGAGAATTTATTTTTTCTTTTCAAAATTAGTTTATTGTTATTTTTTAATAAAATATGTCTCGTAGTTTTTTTGTGTGTTCCTTACGTTAGAGATGAAGTGTAATGCTTTAAACTCCGCTGCAACCCCTAAGCATTAGTTCCTCGTTCTAACCATTTTTGAATGAACAACCTTAAGTAAGAGTATCCACGAAATGTAGATAGATTGTTTTTAATTTGATCTTTAAATAATCTAAAAAAGTAGCAATTAAACACGTAACGGAAAGCTTAAATCTATTACATATTTAAGTAACTCCTTTGTAAAAACCTGCTTAACCTTACATATAAACCACTTTTGTATTTGCTCAACCATCAATGTGGGACAAAACTTAAACACATTTCCTTCTTTCAACTTTTCTTACCGAATGTTTTATTTCAAGATTACATTAACTCAATATTATACTCGTCTTACCTAACTTAGCATTTATAAAATTCACTAAGAAATGATTAACAAATTGATTGCGGGCCGATCACAAGTACAAGAGCTAATGTTTCCCATAGCCTGTAAAGTTAGATATATACAAATTTCCCACTTCTAAGATACATTTAACTACAAACCTTCTAATGTCATATAGTGAAAAAAAATGGTTAAAACTATAACTAACTAAGGCAACTAACAATATTGCTTAACAAGGTATCCAATCACTATATAGATCAACAACAAATGGCCAAATTACAAGGTAACTAACATTTTTACAAAAAGTCTAAGGTTTAAACTTTATCAAATACACACTTGAAGATTATGAAAAATGTAATAGACCGCCACACGAATACCTCGAATAAAATGCATACATTCGAGTCAAAGACTCGTTATTAATAGACAGTGGCGGACGTGTTACTAAAATTAATATATTTGACATTTGAGTCAAAGGTTCGGGTGCTGCTGAACGATAAAGATTTTGTTTATTAACTTGCTAATGTTTATCATTAGTTGATGAATAGTGTAAAGATTTTGTTTCTTTTCAAACTTAGTTCATTGTTATTTGTTTATTAAATTACGCCTAGTAGTTATGTGTGTGTTTCTTATGTTAGAGATGATGTGTAATGCTTTAAACCCAGCTGCAACATATGAGAATTTGTTCCTTGTTCTAAGAGAATTAGTTCCTTGTTCTAACCATTTCTGAAAAACAAAACCGTAAGTAACGAGTATCCAAAGATTGTAAATATGTTGTTTTTTATCTGTATCTCTAAATAATCTAAATCTAAAAAATTAGCAATTAATCACGTAACAGAAAGCTTAAATCTATTACTAATACAATGCTAATTTCTAAAACCCTGTTTAACCTTACATATAAGCCACTTTTGTATTTGCTCAGCCATCAATGTGGGACAAAACCTATACACATTTCCTTCTTTCAACTTTTGTTATCGGATGTTTAATTTTGAATCTACATTAACTCAACGTTGTACTTGTCTTGCCTCACTTAACATTTACATAATTCACTAAGAAATGACTAATAAATTGATTGCGGGCCGATCACAAATACAGGAGCTAAGGTTTTCAATGGCCCGTAAAGTTAAAAATATAAAAATTGCAACGTAACTAACACTTTTACCAAAAGTCCAAAGTTTAAACTTTATCATGAACACATTTAAGGATGGCTACGAAAATTATAATAAACAAGCACGCGAATACATCGGTTAGAACGTTTAAATTTGAGTAAAAAACTTGTCATTTCTAAACAGTGGCGGACCTCGTACTAAAACTCACGATGCTAATGATACTCGTTAAAAAAATTTGGACCACATTGCTGAGTATATTTGACATATTTCACACTACGAAAGAAAAGTCCATGATATCCCACTCAATCAACCTCTGTCTCCACATAACTTAAATAAGGAATACATTTTCGAGTAATGGGGTGCCTAAGAAAAGAGCTAAAAATTGTCACACAATAACTCAATTGAATCGGATATAATGAGTTAAAAAAATACTCTTGATGCAAAAATTTGATCCTTGTTTTAACTAAATATACTAAAAAATAAGGGTGTCAATTTTCAATACAACATGATAACTAACACGATTCCAATATGAAGCAAACGAGTTTGAGCAGAAGGCATGTCTACTCACCTAACATGTTTAATAAACAAGTCGTGTTTGGTTGATGTTGCATTAACAATAAATCACCTTATATAACTATCGGAAGTAGGTAATTGTTAATAGTTATCATTAGTTGATGAATAGTGTAAAAGAAAACTTTTTTTTTCAAAATAAATTAATTATTGTTTGTTTACTAAATTATGCCTGATAGTTTTTTTGTGTGTGTTCGTTATGTTAGAGATGAAGTCTAATGCTTTAAACCTCGCTGCAACCCATGAGCACTAGTTCCTCGTTATAACCATTTTTAAAAGATAAAGGGTATGTTTGGTAAAAATAAATGTTGCGGTTATTGTGTTGATGTTGCCATGCTGGTGCTGATATTGTTAATCGGTGAGCGTTTGATCTCTCAATATTCTCCAAATGTTACTCCTTCCGTTCGGTGTTTTTCACTTATTCATTCGTGATGTCTCAAAATAATTGTCCATTTTTTGTTTCAACTAACTAAAATAGAGTCTCATATGTAAAGAATTGAAGAAACAGTGTTATGGTCCAACTTTTCTGAAATTTTGTGTTTTCCGTCCATGGACAAAAATTTTGTGATGGAAGAATTGAAGAAATATGACCTCGATCCAATTTTAGTGATAGTAGGATCAAAATCTTTTGTATTTAACAAAAAGTGAATGTAGTTTGTCTAGTTGATATTGTAATTCTTTTCATTAGTTTTTAAGGGAAAAACAGACAAAATGTAGTTTGTACTTTGTACAACTACGCTTAATGGCATAAATCACCTTATTATATAACTATCACTAGCAAGTAAATGTTAATATCTATCATTAGTTGATGAATAGTGTAAAAGAAACCCTTTTTTAAACATTCATTTAACTATTATCGGTTTACTAAATTATGCCTCGTAGTTATTTGCATATGTTCGTTATGTTAGAGATGAAGTGTAATGCTTAGTTCTTCATTCTAAACATTTTTAAAATGCGAAAACCTTTAACGAGCTTTCTTAGTAATGAGTATCCAACGATAGAAAATAGAGTAATTTAAATTCTATCTTCAAGTAATCTTAAAAATCGGAAAGATTAAATGTATGCACAAAAATGGTGTATGTATCAATACCTTTTTCAAAAAAAAAATTTCAAAAAAAATGGGTCATTTTTAGGTAGAGGTTGAATTAACAATAAATCACCTTATATAACTATTATGAGTAGGTAATTGCTAAGGTGGTTAAAAGAGCGAATTTGCCATTGAAAATATGAGTAAGGATCAAATGAGAAATATAATTAAGATGAGAAAAATGAGAAGGAATTACAACCACAAATTTAAGATGCATCTATAAAAATAGATGCATCTCCCTATTATTTATCTCCTTTATTTAAAACTAGTCGGATCACCACGCAGCGGCGATAAATATAGTTATATGTGTTTAACTTGCCGTTTAGTGAATTCGTTTGCAACACTGAATGTGTATTTGTTACTTGTATGTGTTTGTTTAGGTTCTGTAGCTTTCCGTTACATCATTATTCCCCATATAAAATACTCTCGCAATCTCTTACATGTCAAACACTCCCTAAAAATATATTTGACGAATCAAGATTGTATTGATTGAAATAAAAGTTAAAGTTGTAAAATTTGAATTAAAATAAAATAAACCCACTAAAATATAAAACTAAAACTCATAAAAATATATCAAAATGGATGTTGAATTAAAGAGCATAAAATTTTAGAAAATATGGTGAAATTAGATTATAAAAAAATAAATAGATAAAAAGATATTTCAATTTGAAAATAAAGATGAATTTTTAATTGAGAAGTATACGTATCGACTTTATAATTGGAGCTCCTATCTTACTTTTTAGTGGTTAGGAGTTGAATTGAAGTTTGTTAAATTAACACGTGTCATCTCATGATTGGAGCTCATTATCTTAATTTTGGTTAGAGTTAGGCTTGAAATGAGGTTTGGCTTTTAAATGCATTATGATACTAGTTAGATACTGCATGCGCCTATGACGATAAATATAGTAAATGAATTGCTAACCCAACTCTCCTCGCATGATTCCCTACCCGCTAGTGAATTCATTTCACAACACCCAAATGTATATGTGTAGTTGTATGTGTTTGTTTGGGTTTCCGTATCTTTCTGTATGACATCATTATTCCGCGTATAAAAAGACCTTCACAATCTCTTTTCCGTCAAACACTTTCCCAAAAGTAAATGATTTTGATAAATAAAGTTTGTATTGATTGAAATAAAGGTTAAGTTATAAAATTTGAATCAAAATAAAATAAACCTACTAAAAATGTAAAACTAAAACTCATAAAATATATCAAAATGGATGTTGAATTAAAGAGCACAAAATTTTAAAAATATGGTGAAATTAGATCATAAAAAAATTAAATGATTAAAAGATATTTAAATTTAAAAATAATGGTGATTAATTAGTTAGGAAGTGGCATTATGTACACGCCATTATTGGAAATTTTTATTTTAGTTTGTTAGAAACCTCCCTTTTGTTATTCTTTAGTTAGAGAATTGACACGTCAACCGATGATTGGACTCCTTATCTTAATTTTTTGTAGGCGCGAACAACTTAAATCTTTATATAGTAGTATAGATAGATATGTGGTTAGTGTTCTTGTCACTCTTCTCATTCCAATATCTCTTCCACTAGATTCATTCCTTGAAAATATATCAAAAGAGTAAGGGCAAAACAACTCTTTTGATACAATTTTAATGGCAAATTTGCCCTTTTAACATGTTAATGTTTATCATTAGTTGATAAATAGCGTAGAGAAATTATTTTTTCTTTTCAAAATTAGTTTATTGTTATTTTTTATTAAATTATGTTTCGTAGTTTTTTTGTGTGTTCGTTATGTTAGAGATGAAGGAGTATCCAAGGATTGTAAATATATTTTTTTTTTTATCTTTATCTCTAAATAATCTAAATCTAAAAAATTAGCAACCTAACAAGTAATGGAAAGCTTAAATCTATTACTGATTACAATACTAATTTTTAAAATCTTGCTTAACCTTACATATAAGCCACTTTTGTATTTGATCAGCCATCAATGTGGGACAAAACCTATACATGTTTCCTTCTTTCAACTTTTGTTATCGGATGTTTAATTTTGAATCTACATTAACTCAACGTTGTACTTGCCATAACTCATTTAACATCTACAAAATTCACTAAGAAATGACTAACAAATTGATTGCGGGTCGATCACAAGTGCAAGAGCTAAGGTTTCCCAAGGCCCGTAAAGTTACACATATACAATTAACTACTATCGTATAACTAACTAAGTCAATAACAATTTTGCTTAACAAAGTAACTAAATAGTAAACAAATCATCAACAAACCTAACCTTCTCACAAAAAGTATAAGGTTCAAACTTCATAAGTAAACATTTGAGCTGCTCGTATAAATTTCTAGATTTGTTATAATAGCCTAATAGGACCCGCTATACGATGTATCAGTCAAGTAGACCGTTTTTTGGCCGACAAACTTTTTCGATTCTGGTAGACCGACAACTACAGTATGAAGGAATGAAACCACTAGAGAGTCATTTTAAGTTCACACTTTCAAGACTAACTTTGATAACGAAAAACGAACAATTTTAGCTATCGTGGTTTCTTATTGAGCCTAACGACATCAACCTGTATGACAGCTAGTGACGGAATCTAGAAATCCGTTTTTTTTTAAAATCAAATGAGATGCATTTCGCTTTAAAGTATAAAAACTTTATTAAAAACCCAACATCTTACACTATGCGTGAATCTCAATACCGGTCGTAAGAGATCATTCCGTTGTTATCACCCTTATACTTATACTTGTTTGTTATCTCAACATTTTCTTCTCTAAGGCAAAGAAAGTTTAACCGTGAGATGGTAAGGGCAATTGATGCACTCAATATGGAGACTAGGTGTGGTTTTTGGCCGTGCTTAGCTTAGAAGCTCTTTTGACGCACCACGATACACCTATACTTAAATGTAGTTATGTTATGCGAGTGTAATGAAACTAATGGCTCATTTAGTTAATCAGTGAGCGTTTTATCTCTCAGTATTCTCCAAATGTTACTCCGTCCGTTCGATATTTTTCACTTTTTCATTCGTGATGTCTCAAAATAATTATCTATTTTTTGTGTCAACTAACTAAAATAAAGTCTAGTATGTAGAGATTATATTTGATTGGTTAAAGAGTGTTACGTTCCAACTTTTCATAAATTTCGTGTTTTCTGTCCGTGGACAAAAAATTTGTGATGGAAAGAGTAGAAGAAAGATGACCTCGATCCAATTTTAATGATAGTAGCATCAAAATCTTAATTTTGTGTTTAACAAAAAGTGATTGTAGTTTGTTTAGTTGATATTGTAATTCTTTCCATTAGTTTTTAAGGGAAAAACAGACAAAATGTAGTTTGTACTTTGTACAACTACGCTTAATGGCATAAATCACCTTATTATATAACTATCACTAGCAAGTAAATGTTAATATCTATTATTGGTTGATGAATAGTGTAAAAGAAAACCTTTTTTAAATATTCATTTAACTATTATCGGTTTACTAAACATTCACTCTAAACATTTTTAAAATGCAAAAACCTTTTACGAGCTTTCTAAGTAATGAGTATCCAACGATAGAAAATAGAGTATTTTAAATTCTATCTTCAAGTAATCTTTAAAAATCAACTAAACATATAACGGAAAAATTAAATTCAATTAAGTGTGTGCACATCATCTTTTTTTTGCATACACCACACTGTAATGTACATTGTACAACATTGTATTGTAAAAATTAAAAAATATGGTGTACGTACAACCTTTTCAAAAGAGATGTGATTTGTACACTCTCCAAATTGATTGGCACACTTTCATTTAAAGTGTGTTGACATTTATATCCGACAATCAATTTAGTAAGTGTGCATATCAAGTCTCTTTACAAAACCTTCTTGATGTTACTTATAAACCATTTTTGTATTTGTTCAGGCATCAATGTGGGACAAACCATAAACAATTTTCCTTCTTTCAACTTCCGTTACCAAATGTTTAATTTTGAGACTACATTAACTCCAACGTTGTACTTGTCTTACCTTACTTAACATTTATAAAATTCACTAAGAAATGACTAACAAATTGATTGCAGACAATCACAACTACGAATTTCTCACTATAAAGAATCTTTTAAGGATTCGACTATGAACAATAAATAACTAAGGCAACTAACGATATTGCTTAATAAAGTAACCAAACATTAAACCGATCACCAACTAATGGCTTAATTGCAAGATAACTAACTATTTTACAAAGAGTCTAAGGTTTAAACTTTATCAGGTACGCTTGAGGATGACTATGAAAAATGTAATAAACCGTCATACGAATACCTCGGTTAAAATATTTACGTGTGAGTCAAAGACTCTTTATTATTACAATGTTTACGTGTGAGTCAACCTAAAAATAGTATTTATATTTTTTTTTATCTTTAAATATCTAAAAAATAACAATTAAACACGTAGTGGAGATCTTAAATCCATTAAATGTTCAATAATCAATATTAAAATCCTCTTAATCTTAGTTATAAACTACTTTTGTATTTGCTCACCTATCGATGTGGGACAAAACCTAAACACATTTCCTCTTTTCAACTTCTGTTGCCGAACGTTTAATTTCGAGATTACATTAACTCAAAGTTGTACTTGTCTTACTTAACATTTATAAAATTCACTAAGAAATGACTAACAAATTGATTGTTGGCTGATCACAAGTACAAGAGCTAAGGTTTCCCATGGCCTGTAAAGTTAGAAATATAAAAATTTCCCTCTACTAAGATACATTTTAACTACACACTTTCTAGTTTCGGCAAGAACAATAACTAAGGCAACTAATAATATTGCTTTAACAAAGTAGCAAAACACTAAACAGATACCAACCAATGGCCTAAATAAGTGTTGACCTTCAAATTACAACTAACCAAAACACTTTTACGCAAAAGAAGAAGACGTTTGATTGGTTAACAATGGAATCTTAGGCTGGGCACACTCGAAGAAAAAAAACTCGGTCGGTCACCTAAAATTTTCTCCCACGACCGATATTCATATCGGTCAACTCGACTGTGGGGCTTGGGTCATCAAATCGGTCGTGGCTTCAAAATGTGGGTATCAGTTGAAATTCCAACCGATATTCAAAACTTTACACACACACTTTTCTTTCTTTCTTTCTTTATTTCTATCTTTTTTTTTACTTGGCCATCGAATGTGGCAATTTGGTCGTGTCTTGTCACGGGAGAGAAAGGCGATGTGGCGCTGGTGACTGGTCACGAGTGTGCCCAACTTAGTATTTTCTTAAAATTGTGTGTCACTATCAAAGTGAACACTTATTTAGGGCGAGATGAAGTATGTGATTAGGCGAGTTGTTCAATATGAATCTAGCTACTATTATCATAACTCAACACGTAATTGTAACTCCTTAGGTTGGTTAAGTATATTTCACGAGGGAATGTTCAAAGGGTAACACATTTTAATTCATTTTTACACATCTTCGTCTTTTTTTACATTTCCGTCCGTTTTTTAACGTTTTTGCACGTTTTCGTTACGTTATTTTTACGTTTTTGTCCGTTTTACACGTTTTCGTCCGATTTTTTATGCTTTATCCGTTTTTACACATTTTTGTCCATTTTTTACATTTTTGACCATTTTACGTTTAAATCGGTTTTTACATTTTGTCCGTTTTCACGTTTAAATACATTTTTACGTTTTGCCGTTTTTCATGTTTTAGTATTCTTTTTTATGTTTTGGTCCGTTTTTACACGTTTTCGTCCGTTTTTTAACAAAGCTTTACGCTTTTGTCCATTTTTGCACGTTTTCGTTTGGTTTTTCTTACGTTTTGTTCGTTTTACACGTTTTCGTCCGTTTTTTTACGTTTTTGTCCGTTTTTTATGTTTTCACCGGTTTTTTCACGTTTTCGTCCGCTTTTTAACCTTTTGTCCGTTTTTGCACGTTTTCGTCTGGTTTTTTACGTTTTCGTCCGTTTTTTTTACGTTTTTGTCCGTTTTTGCTTGTTTTGTCGTTTTTTTTTAAGTTTTTGTTCGTTTTACACGTTTTCGTCCGGTTTTTTATATTTTTATTCGTTTTTATACGTTTTTGTCCGTTTTTCACGTTTTGTCCATTTTTACACGTTTCCGTCCGTTTTTTACGTTTTCATTCGATTTCTTCAAATCCTTTTATGTTTTTATACGTTTTCATCCGTTTTCGTCCATTTTTTTATGTTTGTATACTTTTCTTCCATTAAGATTCACTTCTTTTATGCTTTTAATCGAGTTAAAACGGACAAAAATGTATGTAGAATAGTCGAAAACTATAAAAACATACGAAAATGAACAAAAATGTATTAAAACAGATGAAAACGTATAAAAACGGATGAGAAAGTATAAAAATGGACGAAAACGTGTAAAAATAGACGAAAAAGGATGAAAACGAATAAAAAATAAACGAAAACGTACAAAAACGGACGAAAACGAATGAGAATGTAAAAAAACGGATGAAAACGGACGAAAATGTAAAAATACAGACGAAAACATAAACACATACGAAAACGTAAAAAAATGGGCGAAAACGTATAAAACGAACGAAAACGGATGAAAACGTATAAAAATGGACGAAAAAGAATAAAAAACAGACGAAGAATAAAAACGGACGGATACGGATGAAAACGTAGAATACGGATGAAAACGGAAGAAAACGAATAAAAACTGGCGAAACATGTAAAACGGATGAAAAGCGTGTAAAAGCGGACGAAAACGTAATAAACCGACAAAAGGTAAAAAGCGGATAAAACCGGTGAAAACGTATAAAAGCAGGATGAAACATATAAAAGCCGGCGAAACGTATAAAATTGATGAAAAAGTATAAAAAGAATGAAAACGTGGCCCAGCGAAAACGTATAAAAACAAACGAGAACGTATAAAAGCGAGCGAAATCGTATTAAAATGGACAAAACGTAAAAATCGGACGGCAAAACGATAAAAGCGGCGAAACGTATAAAAGCGGATGAAAACATGTAAAAGCGGACGGCGTATTAAAATAGATGAAAGCGATATAAAAGCGGATGAAATCGTATAAAAGCGGACTGAACGGATGAAACCGGGCAAAAGCGGATGAAAACATATAAAAGCGTAAAATACGGATGAAAACGATATAAAAGCGTGAAAGCGTAAAAGCGGATATTGAATACTTTTTGTCTTTGTTTACAGTAATTAATTATTATGTTCCATGATGAAACAAAAAAAAGCTAGTAAAACCCAAAAATACCCGACCCGAACCGACTCATACTCATTTAGACCCATACCATCTAGACCTATCCTTCCAAGTGACCCATCTAAGACCCAAGACCCAACCCAACCCAACCATTTTGCCACCTTTGGTCCAACCTCACTTAACATTTCCAAAATTTACTAAGAAATGACTTACAAGAGCTAAGGTTTCCCATGGCCTGTAAAGTTAGAAATATAAATATTTCCCCCTACTAAGATACATTTAACTAAACACTTTATAGTTTCATATAGTAAAATATGCCTATTAACAATTTGTAAAATTTCGATTACAACAGTAAGTAACTAAGCCAACTAACAATATTTTTTAACAAAGTAATCAAACACTAAACAGATCACCAACAAAAGGCAATTGCAAGGTAACTACCATTTTTACAAAAAAGTCTATGGTTTAAACTTTATGAGGTACACACTTCATGATGGCTATGAAAAATATAATAAACCGTCACGCGAATATTGTTAGGATGCGTACATCTAAGTTAAACACTCACTATTTCTAGACGGTGGCGGACCTGGAACTAAAAGTCATGATGCTAATGATACTCGTAACAAAAAAGATTGGACCATGTGCATCGATGCAAAAAATTTGGTAAATCTAACATATTTCACACTAAGCAAAAGAAAGTACATGACATCCCCTCGGTCCATCTTTGTATCTGCATAACTTAAATAAGGAATACGGTAATGGGGTGCCTAAGAAAAGAGAGCCAAAAATAGTCACAAGATACCAGATTAAACCACATATATGAATTAAAAATTACTCTTCACGCGAAAATTTGATCCTTTTTTTAAGTTTAACTAAACACACTAGAAATAGGGGGTGTCAATTTTCAAGGCGACACGAGAACTAACACGAACACGACATTAAGCTAAACACGTTCGAGTAAAAGACATATCTGTGCTCGTCTAACCTATTATTATTTGTTTACTAAATTATGCCTCGTTCTAACCATTTTACTCCCTCCGTCCTAAATTTTAAGTCCAGTTTTACTTTTTGATTCGAACTTTTACCTTAAATATTTTTGTTTGTATTATAAAACACTTGATGAAAAATATACTAAATGAAAATACATTTAAACCACAATCTATTTATATATTTTATTTAAGGTCAAAGTTGAACTTAAAAAGTCAAACTAAACTTATAATTTAGGACGGAGGTAGTAAAAGACAACATCCTTTTACGAGCTTTCTAGGTAATGTTTATCAATTATCCATGTGTAGCAAATAGATTATTTTTAGCTTTTATTTCTAAATAATCTAAAAACAAGCAATTAAATTCAATGGAAAGCTTAAATCCATTATTTTTAATAGCTAATATATCAAAACCTTCTTAATCTTACATATAAACCACTTTGGCATTTGTTCAGCCATCAATGTGGGACAGAACCTAAACACATTCCCTTTTTTCAACTTCTGTTACCGAACGTTTAATTTGGAGACTACATTAACTCAACGTTGTACTTGTCTTACCGCACCTAACAAATTGGGATGAAATTCACGTATATCCTATTCACTTGAGCTTACATTAGCATTTTTTATACAACTTTTGACAAGCTGCTTGTAAGAGAATTTTTAAAACTTGTGTTGAAAAACTTGACGAACAAAGCCACAAGACTTGAGAAAATTGTCTTGGAAAACTTGATGAACAATCTCTAATTGTATGCTAGAGATGCAATATTAAAGTATTTAACAGAATATTCGTTAAAACTAACAAATTTTTTTCCATGTTAACTCACCAAGTATCAAAATTAAACATCGAAAAATTTTTAGTGGCGAATATACACATATTATCCAGTTCAATGGCAAATAATGGTGGATGAAAAGATAAGCAGCAAAACAACTCTTTTGATACATTTTTAATGGCAAATTTGCTCTTTTAACCTGCTAATGCTTATCATTAGTTGATGACTAGTGTAGAGTTATTTATTTTTTTATTTTTCCTCAAATTAGTTCATTGTTAACTTTTTATTAAATTATGCCTCGTAGTTTTTTGTGTGTTCCCTACGTTAGAAATAAAGTGTAATGCTTTAAACTCCACTGCAATCCATGAGCATTAGTTCCTCGTTCTAACCATAAAAAATAAAATAAAATAAAAATAAAAAAAAAAAAAAAAATCCCTTAAGTAATGACTATCTAAATGAATTATTTTAAATTTGTATCTTTAAATAATCTAAAAAATCAACAACTAAACATGTGACGGAAAGCTTAAACTTATCACATATCAATTCGTTGATTTGTAAAAACCTTCTTAACCTTACATATAAACCACTTTTGTATATGCTCAGCCATCAATGTGGAACAAAACTTAAACACATTTCCTTCTTTCAACTTGTCTTACCGAATGTTTTATTTCGAGATTACATTAACTCAATGTTATACTTGTCTTACCTAACTTAGCATTTATAAAATTCACAAAGAAATGATTAACAAATTGATTGCGGTCCGATCACAAGTACAAGAGCTAATGTTTCCTATAGCCTGTAAAGTTAGATATATGCACATTTCCCACTTCTAAGATACATTTAACTATACACCTTCTAATGTCATATGGTAAAAAAAAAAAAAAAAAAAAAAAATTAAAATTTTGGTTAAAACTATAACTAACTAAGGCAACTAAAAATAATGCTTAACAAAGTAACCAAACACTAAATAGATCAGCAAATGGCCTAATTACAAGGTAACTAACATTTTTACAAAAAGTCTAAGGTTTAAACTTTATCAAGTACACACTTGCGGATTATGAAACATGTAATAAACCGCCACGCGAATACCTCGGTTAGAACGCATACATTTGAGTCAAAGACTTGTTATTAATAGACAGTGGTGGACGTGTTACTAAAATTAGTATATTTGACATATTTCACACTACGATATAGAGTCCTTCAAGATATACAATGTCAAAACCACCTTCCCATACTTATGAGTTATGCGATCCTTCACGATATACAATGTCACATCCGAGCTCGTTCCTTTGGTTTTCTAGTTTGTATGTTTTGGTTTCTAAATGATCATTCCATTGTTATCACCCTTATACTTAACCTACTTGTATGTTAAATAATCATTTTCTTCTCTATGGCATAGAAAGTTTAAACATGAAATCGTAAGCACAATTGTTGCGTTGAATTTGGAGACTAGGCGTGGTTTTTGGCCATGTTTGGCTATGAAGCTATTTTGACGTATCACGATACACCTATACTTAAATGTAGTTATGTTATGAGAATGTCATAAAACTAATGGTTCATTTAGTTAATCGATTAGTGTTTTATCTCTCAATTCTCAAAATGTTACTCTTTCCGTTCGAAAATCATTCCACAAATAGTAAACAGAGTAGTTTTAATTTTTATCTTTAAATAATCTAAAAAATCAACTTAATATAGTATTTATATTTTTTTATCTTTAAATATCTAAAAAATTAACAATTAACCAAGTAGTGGAAAAATCTTAAATCCACTAACTGTTCAATAATTAAAAGTAAAATTCTTCTTAATCTTACTTATAAACAACTTATGTATTTGCTCACCCATCGATGTGGGACAAAACCTAAACACATTTCCTCCTTTCATTTTCTGTTGCCGAACGTTTAATTTCGAGACTACATTAACTCAAAGTTGTACTTGCCTTACTTAACATTTATAAAGTTCACTAAGAAATGACTAACAAATTGACTGCGGGCTGATCACAAGTACAAGAGCTAAGGTTTCCCATAGCCTGTAAAGTTAGAAATATACAAATTTCCCACTACTAAGATACATTTTAACTACACACTTTCTACGTTCGGCAAAAACAATAACTAAGGCAACTAATAACATTGCTTTAACCAATGACCTAATTTCTAGGTAACTAACATTTTTACAAGAAGTCCAAGGATTAAAAAGGAAGTTTGAAGTGTATTAGTTAACCAAAAATTATACGTCTCTTTGAGCTGAAACAAGTGTCCTTAAATAAGTGTTGACCTTCAAATTACAACTAACCAAAACACTTTTACGCAAAAGAAGAAGACGTTTAATTGGTTAACAATGGAATCTTAGTATTTTCTTAAAACTGTGTGTTACCATCAAAGTGAACATTTATTTAAGGAAAGATGAAGTATGTAATTAGAGCAGAGTTGTTCAATATGAATCTAGCTACTATTATCATAACTCAACACGTAATTGTAACTCCTTAGGTTGGTTAAGTAAATATATATGTCAAATCCACTTCGCTACATTAGTTGTCGAAACAACATCACCAAGTTACATAACTCCTTAGGTTGGTTAAGTAAATATAGTGCTCTTGCAAGATTCGACAATAAATATGAACAAAATTCGCTACGATTTCACTTGTTTGGGTTTACTTGTTATTACAATGTCGCACTACATAACTCGGTTTTGGATATTTCTTTGGACACAAGGAAATTCTAACCCAAGCCATCTTTGGTAACCTAACGTATAAACTCTAACTACTTATACCACCTTCCAAAACTTTTGAGTTATGCGGTTCTTCACGACATATTCGAGCTCGTTCATTTGGTTTTCTAGTTCAGTAGTTGGTATGTTTTGGTTCTCAAATGATCATACCATTGTTATCACCCTTATACTTAACATGTTACTACTTTCACTGAAAATCATATACTTAAATGTAGTTATGTTATGAGAATGTAATAAAACTAATGGTTCATTTAGTTAATCCGCGAGTGTTTTATCCAGTGTTCTAAAAGGCGCGAGGCGTAGCCTCGACGCCAAGAAATGGACCAAGGCGCGAGGTCAGGCGTCGTGTGAAAAGGCGTGGGATAAAGGCGCGCGCGCGCTTTTGGTAAGGCGTGGCGCCATTTTAGAAACATTTAGTGGATTCTGGATTTGGGCTTGAATTTCTAGTATTTAGGCTATTTCCTTCTTGGGCCTCGTAATTTTAAAACTTAATTCCTACTTGGGCCTCGTGTTTTGGCCTCGGTTATTTGGGATTTGGCCTTTATTATTTGAAATTGCTCTTAAAAATGATATAAAACTATAAATCGTAAATCAGTAAATATTTTTTGCCGCCTTATGCACGCCTTAAGAAGCATAAAGCCTCGCATAAAAGCTCGTAAGGCTTGAGGCGTGGCTATGCCATGCCACGCCTTACGCCTTTTAGAACATTGGTTTTATCTCTCAATATTCTCAATGTTACTCCTTTCACTGAAAATCATTTTACACTTTTTCACTGAAAATAATATTCTCAAAATTATTTTACACTTTTTCATTTTGGGATGTCTCAAAATACGCGTCCAATTCTTGTTTTAACAAATCAAAATAGAGTTTAGTGGATTATATATGATTGGTTAAAGAGTGTTATTGTCCCACTTTTCTTAATGGGGCTTTTGCATATATATCCTTCCGAAAATGCAAAATTGCATATATATCCAAAGCATGCATAAAAATCATTGTACTATGTGCTTAAAAAACTTGTAAAAATGATATATATGCATTTTTGCCTTTCTTGATTTGTTTGTTTTATGTCTTTGGACAATAATTTTGTGATGGAAGAAGTAGAAGAAAAATGACCTCGATCCAATTTTAATGATAGCAGCATCAAATTCTTTTGTATAATAATACTTTTCATTAGTTTTTAGGGAAAAACAGACAACGGACTTTGTAAAAGAAAACTTTTTCTTTTTCCAAAATTAATTAATTATTCTTTGTTTACTAAATTATGTCTCATAGTTTTTTCATTTTTTGTGTGTGTTCGTTATGTTAGAGATGAAGTGTGATGCTTTGAACCCCGTTGCAACCCACTAGCACTAGGTCCTCGTTCTAACCATTTTTAAATGACAAAACCCTAAGTAATGAGTATTTATGGATAGTATATTGAATTATTTTTAATTTCTATCTTCAAATAATCTAAAAAAATTAACAACTAAACAAGCAACGAAAAGCTTAAATTCATTGCATTTCAATTGTGAATATTTAAAAGCTTTTGAATATTACTTATAAACCATTTTTATATTTGCTCAGCCATCAAATGTGGGACAAAAGTTAAAGACATTTGTGTCTTTCAAACTTCTCTGATTAATTTCGAGACAACATTAACTCAAAGTTGTACTTCTTACCTCACTTAACTTAAAGGCAAGGAAGCATACAACTCACTTTACACATGAGCGTCATATCAGCTTTCTATCTCCTTTCTTTTTCACTCACTTCCACTCACCTTTATGTAGATAAGAGACTCATTTTCAATCACCTTAACTCACATTTTTTTTAATAATCACGAATTTAAAAACGTAAACGTAAACATATAAACACGAAAACGTAACCGGACGAAATAGATAAACTTTTATTCATAAACTAAAACCATTACACAGATTTCAGAAATTAAAAATATTACAATAAAACATGAAATTAAATATTACGAGACAAATGTTCGACTAAATCGGCACGAAGGTTTTGATGCATTTGATGTGATCTGATGTACCTCATAACTTTTCGCATTTCTTCATCGGATCGTATGCAGTCATTCGGCTGATGTGCTTCCGCCGGGTAACATTCGGGAGATATTGCTTTTTTTTTTTTTCGTATCATATTATATAATATGATACATGTATACATCATATCCTGGATTCTTTCTTTTGTCATTAGCTTTGTGGGATTGACAAGTACCGCTCATTTCTTCTTCAAAACACCAAACGTCCTTTCTAGATCTTTCCTTGTCGATTCCTGCATTTGATTATACCTTATTCTCTTCTGCTCATCATCTGCTGGTTCTGGAATCGTCTTAACGAGTGTTGCCAATTCCGGATATATCCCGTCAACAAGATAGTAACCAAATGGGTAAGTTACCCAGTTAGCAACAAACGGAATCTTTGGTGCTATCTCTTGTTTAAGATCGTTAAATAAAGGGGATTGATCAAGAACGTTTATGTCGTTGTTCGACCCAGAAACACCAAAGAAAGCATGTCATATCCATAACTCGTGAGACGCCACAACTTCCAGCAAAATAAATGGATTCGGACCATGGTCACCCTAACATATTGCCCTTTGTGTGCATTCGGACAACCAACCACTCCCAATATGTACAGTCAAGGCTTCCTAACATCCCTGGAAACCTGTGTATTTCTTCGTGATGTCGATAAAGTTGTACGACATCAGTCATAGTAGGTTTCCTCAAATATTCTGGGCCAAAAATTTCCATAACAGACTTACAAAAGAAATCAATAGATCGACGAGATGTTTTTTCACTTATCTAGTAGATATTCATCTAAAGCAATCGGGTTCGCGCCGTATGCCAATTAACGAATTGCGGAGGTGCACTTCATCAAAGCTGAAATGCCTTCTTTTTCGGTGCAATCAATATTATCACTAAAAAAATGAACATGAAGAGTTACCTCCCGAACTATCCAGTTGTAAAGAGACCGATTCATTCGAAACCTCTTTTGGAATGTACGTTCATCGTAGAAAGGGTCGTCAGTAAAATATGCGGCGACTAAACGGTGATGAGCACCATAATGATCACGATTAATCTATTTTATTGCCGGCCGATTTGGTTTTCGGCTATTTTTAATAAACGAAACCGCTTTTGCAATAAAAGTCAAGTTCCGACTTTCAATTTCTTGTTCTTCTTCAGAGTCGGTGAACATAAACCTGTCGGAATTCATTTGAAAATTAAAGGAATGAGATATGAGGAGATGTGTATATAGAGAGTTTAAAGTGAGTTTTGTGTTTTAAAAAATGAATTTGGTGGGTATTTATATAGGAAAAAATGGGGTACTAGAGAACTTTTTTTATACACAAACCAAACGGTTGAAGAAAATTTTCACACAAATCAAGTAGGTGACCGAGTCACCTTACTTGCTCTTGGTTTGCGAGACTCACGCATGAGACGTGATCCATGGCAGGGGGTCGCGGGTGGAAGTGTGCTTAAGGTGACTCAAAACTAATCCTTGCCGAGTAGCCTAAGAGCATTAGGTGCCATGACATACCATAGTTACTCATTCGGGCCCCACGGGGTGCCACATCACTATAATAAACCTTCACAACTAATCCCCCTCACTCACAACTAACCTCAACTTACTTATTTGGGCTCTACCACTTTCTAAAAATACAAACATTACAAGTATAAAAAAGAGGGAAAAAAGGGACATATTTACCTTTGCCGTGCGGACGACGAAGGTAAAAGTGGCGAAGGATGAGGAGGGGGCGGTGTCATGGCTAGCTATGGCGAGGATGCCACCTTGGAATGACGAAGGATGAAAAATCCCACACCGTGTGCTTTAAGAATCACTAACAAATTGATTGCGGGCCGATCACAGGTACCAGAGCTTAGGTTTCCATGGCCTGTAAAGTAAGATATATGCAAATTTCCCACTACTAAGATACATTCAAGTAAACACTTTCTTATGTCATTATAGTAAAATCTGATTAGAAAGAATCTTTTGAGGATTCGGCTAGAACAATAACTAAGGCAACTAATGTTATTGCTTGACAAAGTAACCAAACACTAAACAGATCACTAACAAATGGCCAAATTGCAAGGTAACTAACACTTCTACAAAATGTTTAAGGCTTAAACTTTATGAGGTACACACATGAAGATGGCTATGAAAAATATAATAAACCGACACCTGAATACCTAAGTTAGAACGCGTATATCTGAGCCAAAAGGACTCGTTATTTCTAGACAGTGGCCGACCTAGTACTAAAAGTCACGATGCTAAATATATTAAAAATAGGGGGTGTCATTTTTCACAAGAGAAGAGAGCCAAAAATAGTCACAAGAGACCCAATTGAACCTCACATATTTGAGTTAAAAATTACTCTTCATGCTAAAATTCGATCCCTCTTTTAACTAAACATACCATAAATAAAGGGTGTCAATTTTCAACATGACACGATAACTAACAAGAACCCAACGTAAAATTAAACAGGTTTGAGTAACAGACATGTCTACTCGCTAACCCGTTTAATAAACGCGTCATGTTTGGGTAGAGGTTGCATTAACAATAAATCACCTTATATAACTATCATGAGTAGGTAATTCCTAATATGGATAAACGAGTGAATTTGACATTGAAAATATATCAAAAAAGTAATTTTGCCACTCGTTCTTTCAACCACCCTTATTTGCCACTAAACATGAGTCGTTAGTGCAAGTTTGTCGTTCCTCCGTTAAACTCGCTTACTAGGCATGGGTGGCTCTAACTTGAGGCTTACATTAGCATTTCTTATACAAGTTTTGACAAGCTACTGGTAAGAAATTTTGTACACATTTTTAATTGTTTTAAATCATTTAGAGGTCTGCTAAATGTTTGCTATAGTAAACTGTTTTTTCTAAGCTCTATTCGATTGTATTTGCACCTTTGCAGTTGGTATTTAACAGAATATTCGTTAAAACTAACTAACTTTTTTTCATGTTAACTCACCAAGTACCAAAATTAAACATCTAAAAAATTTGAGTGGCAAATACACACTTAATATCCAGTTTAATGGTAAATATTGGTGGTTAAAAAGATAAGGGGCAAAACAACTCTTTTGATACAATTTCAATTGCAAATTTGCTCTTTTAACATGCTAATGTTAATCATTAGTTGATGAACAGTGTAGAGAAATTATTTTTTCTTTTCAAAATTAGTTTATTGTAATATTTTAATTATGTCTCGTAGTTTTTTGTGTGTGCTCCTTATGTTAGAGATGAAGTGTAATGCTTTAAACTCCGTTGCAACCCATGAGCATTAGTTCCTTAAGCAAGAGTATCCACGGATTGTAAAAAGATTGTTTTTAATTTTTATCTTTAAATAATCTAAAAAATCAATAACCATTTTTAAATGAACAACCTTAAGTAAGAGTATTCATGGATTGTAAATAGATTGTTTTTAATTTTTATCTTTAAATAATCTAAAAAATCAACAACCAATCACTCGACAGAAAGTTCAATTTATCAGAGAAAATGATTATTGATTTATAAAACCCTTCTTAACCTTACATATAAACCACTTTTGTATATGCTTAGCCATCAATGTGGGACAAAAAGGAAATACATTCCCTTCTTTCAACTTTTGTTGCTCAATGTTTAATTTTGAGACTTCAATAACTCCACGTTGTACTTGCCTTACCTCACTTAACGATTACAAAATTCACTAATGACTAACAAATTGATTACGGGCCGATCACAAGTACAAGAGCTAATGTTTTTCATGGCCGGTAAAGTTAGACATATACAAATTTCCCACTACTAAGATACAATTAACTACTATCGTATAGTAGAATCTCTGACTAGAATGAATTTTTAAAATTTTGGTCGAAACAATAACTAACTAAGCCAACAAACAATTTGGCTTAAGAAAGTAACATATAATAGTAAACAATTCATCAAGAAATGGTTTAATTGCAAGAAGCCTAACCTTCACACAAAAAGTATAAGCTTCAAACTTCATAAGTAAACATTTGAGAGTTGGTGGTATAGTCGTAAAGATGTCTTGACAACCTTATTTTATTTTCTCATATTTGAATGATTGTCTCATTCCATTTTTGGTATAACAAGACCCGCTATACGATGTACTAGTCAAGTAGACCTTTTTTGGCCGACACACTTCTTCGGTTAGGGTTGAACGAGAAGTACATTAAGAGGGAATGAAACCACTAGAGAGTCTCTCAAGTTCACACTTTCAAGATAAACTTTGATAACGAAAAACGAACAATTTCTGCTATCCTGGTTTTTTATTGAGCATAACGACGTCAACCTGTGTGACGGCCAGTGATGGAATCTAGAAATCTGTCTTTTAAAAACAACAAATGGTATGCATTTCGCTTAAAAGTATAGAAACTTATTAGAAAACTAACATCTTGCACTACTGATGGCGTTAGAGAGAGTAAGTAACTATTTCCATCTGTGGAGACGGCTAGTATACAATAGTTCACCACTAGTAAATAACGCACGGTTGTGTAATATGCGTGAACCTGAGTACCAGTTGCAAGAGATCATTCCGTTGTTATCACCCTTATACTTAACCTACTTGTTTGTTATCTCAACATTTTCTTCTCTATGCCATATAAAGTTTAAACATGAGATCGTATGCCAAAACTTAAATGTAGTTATGTTATGCGAGTGTAATGAAACTAATGGTTCATTTAGTTAATCGGGAGTGTTTTATCTCTCAATATTGTCAACACGTTGCTCCTTCCGTTCGAAAATCATTTTCAACTTTTTCATTTTGTAATGTCTCGAAATAAATTGTTCATTTCTTGTTTGAGTTACTCAAAATAGATCGAGTTTAGTGTGTAAAGATTATATTTGATTGGTTAAAAAGTGTTATAGTCCTACTTTTCTTAATTTGTGTGTTTTCGCCTGGGACAATACTCTTGTGATGGAAGAAGTAGAAGAAAAATGACCTCTATTCAACTTTAATGATAGTAGCATCAAATTCTTTTCTGCTGAACAAAAAGTGAATGTAGTTTGTTTAGATGATATTGTAATTATTTTCATTTGTTTTTGCTTAGAAAAATGACAAGTCAACACTCTTATGTCTTTTGCTTCATTATAATTCCATATTTACCCAATATAAACTTCAAAATGTCATATTTACCCAACTTACAAATGAATAGTGCATAATGTACAATGATTTTGATGCATGTGTGGGGAAATATGGAATTTTGGTGTTTTTATTGGGGAAATATGTAATTGCCCAAAAACGCTTTAGAGTATTTGGCCTTTTCAAAGTTTCAAAAATGTTACAAACACGACAGGACTATAACTTTGGTGATGATCAATAACAAGTTCTAATATTCCTCACTTACAACTAAAGCACAGTAAGAAAATGATGAATAGAAAACCTACAAAGCTGCGCCTTCAACACCTAGCCTCTCCACTACCAATATAACTCATAACTCCATGTCTTCAACCATTCGATAATTAACTCGTGAAGTAGAAGCACCATCCATTCCTTATACGTGATCACTCACTTTTGGAAAAAAGATATTCGATTAGACACGCATATATGTCTCACTTAAACCTCATGGGTGCGGATTGAGCACCTTTCATTGCATAACAACAAGTATAACATCATAACATACTTTTGGCATCCCACATCGCATTGTGAAGGAAAGTAGCTTGTGAGAGGTGGTTATAAATAAAGAGGGAAGGATATAATTAAAACTAGGCATGTTTGATTCCTTAAAAGCTTTTGGCAACACTCCTTGCAAGCTTATGGCATAAGCTTTATAAGTTTGCAAAGTCTGCTGTCGAGAGCTTCTATAATATTTGACAAGCTTATAATTATATGTATAAATTTAAATTTATTTTGTAACTAAATATATAAAGTTATTTCAACCTTAAGACTCCATTTATTTTATAATACTTAAAAACCGGGTTGCAAGAAAAAGATTAAATTTGAGATTTTACTTCAATTATAAATCCAGGAGTTAGCCATCTAGAGCGTCTCTCCTTAATGGTTGTAGGTTGAAACAAACTCGATGTCTATCATTCCAAAATACCAGAAACGTGGTTTGAGTTACCTCACCAGAGTATGTGTTGGTTTGTACATATATGTTTTAAGTAGTTGTATTGATCTCATACTTTGCTAAACATGGTTGTTCAGTGTGCAAATCATCTTCTTTGCTAGAGACAAAATCAACAAAGCAGTGCTAAGGTCAGCCGGGGGTGAATTGAAAAGTGCCATAAATAATCCCTTCTTTGGAGTTCTTTGAGATACAAGACCACCTTTTAGTAGTCGCCTTCTCATTTGGATTCGCTTTACCACCTCGGGTCAAAGGTCAAATGTCTTAGTCGTTTCTATGGTTGTGCAAGTTATACTTCTGTTATATGGCACATAATCTCATATTGTGACTTTCTTTTAACTGTGTTTTACATATATTAGTTATTATATATGTTTGTGTTTTTTAAGAATACTACTGATGTTTGTCGACAAGCCATGTCATAATCGAGTGTTAGGTGGGTAGTCACGTCATTGCGGACCTCCTTGCAAGCTTTTAAGAAAGAAAGTGCAAGTAACAGAATCCAAAACATGTAGGGAAACTATGTGATGTGAAGAACATCTCGATTGATGCTTGTTGGCTAAGGTTAGATGAAGTGTTTGATAGCTTATTGGACGCTAAAAAGAGCTTTTCCGTGAGCCATAAGCTTGTCAAAACATCCCCTACCAAAATTTATACGTCTCTTTGAGCTGAAACAAGTGGCCGCGCCATACTATTTTTCTTTGTTCTTAAATAAGTGTTAAGACTTTTAAATTTCAACCAATCAAAACACTTTTACGCAAAAAGGAAGACATTTGATTGGTTAACAGTGGAATCTTTGTACTTTCCTAAAACTGTGTGTCATTGTCAAAGTAAACACTTATTTAAGGACGAATAAAGTATGTAATTAGAACAGAGTTGTTCAATATGAATTTAGCTAGTATTTTCATAACTCAACACGGTACTTGCTTAGGTTGAATTTAGCTCGATTAATAAACGAGTTGAAAATTTCTTAAATGAACTCTTTTCTAATGGTACTTTACAAATATAAATCCCGCTTATACATTTTTCTAAAATGAACTTTTCAATGTTATACGTTAGATTCCTACCATAGTAGTTTTTAAACCGCACACGTGTATAAAGAATTCCTGGGCGTGGGCGAGGCGAGAACCTAGGCGAATGAGTGTCTAGGCGAGAACTTTGGGTGTGGTACAGACTAGTAACAAATGTCTAGGCGAACAAGTGTGTAGGCGAGATGTCTCGGCGTGTACAACTAGTTCTAGGCGTGGACCTGGGCGAGAGGCTAGGCGAGTACAATGTCTTTGGGCGTGATATTGCATTTGGGCGAGTTACTGGGCGTTTAAGTGATATTACTTTTTTTGTGTTTGACAATATAAAAGAGGATTAATAATGAGATGTGAAATATAGTATCTTTAATGTCATGTCAAAAAGCACTTCCATATTTGTGTTATGTCAAAAAGCAAGAATAATGAAGACGTGTCTGATGAACAAAAAGCAAGAATATGCAAAAAACTAGGGGAACAAAAGTATAGCTGTAGTTACCCTTGGTTGCTACCTAAAGACTAATGATCAATTCGAGTTGAATATACATGGGCGATGTTATTTTCAAATGCAATTAAATGATTCTTATTGAATTTGGGAACCAAGCGAATACATTTTTTTGGGCGGGCGAATGGAAAATGAAAACATTGATGGTGACATATTTTGGTCATTTTGGTAAACCATCTTAAAAAAGTTCAATGCGGTAAAATCACTTTCTATAAGGATTATTTAGGTAATTTGCTTATTTATACTACCTCCCAAAACTTATGAGTTATGCGGTCCTTCACGATATAAAATTTCACATCTCGTTCCTTTGGTTTTCTAATTTGTATGTTTTGGTTCTCCAAATGATCATTCCATTGTTATCACCCTTATACTTCACCTACTTGTTTGTTATCTCATACATTTTCTTCTCTGCATATAGAAAGTTTAAACGTGAGATGGTAAGGACAATTGTTGCGTTGAATATGGAGACTAGGTGTTGTTTTTGGCCGTGCTTGGCTATGAAGCTCTGTCGACGCATCACGATACACCTATACTTAAATGTAGTTATGTTACGAGAGACTAATAAAACTGATGGTTCATTTAGTTAATCGTCGAGTGTTTTATCTCTCAATATTCTCAAAATGTTACTCCTTCCATTCGAAAATCATTTTTCACTTTTACATTTTGGGATGTCTCAAATAGTTGTCTATTTCTTGTTTCAACCGATCAAAATAGAGTTTAGTGGATAGAGATTATATTTGATTGGTTAAAAAGTGTTGAAGAAAAAGTGAATGTAGTTTGTTTAGTTGATATTGTTCATTTGTTTTTGATTGAAAAACGGACAACGTAGTTTGCACTTTGTGTACGCTTAATGACATAAATTACCTTATATAACTATCACGAGTAGGTAATTGTTAATATTTATCATTAGTGGATGAATAGTGTAACTTTTTCTTTCAAAATTAGTTTTAATTGTTATTTGTTTATTAAAGTATGCCTCATAGTTTTGTGTGTGTGTTCGTTATGTTAGAGAAAAAGTATAATGCTTTAAACCTCGATGCAACCCACGAGCACTAATTCCTTCTTCTAACAATTTTTAGAAGACAAAATCGTAAGGGGGCGTTTGGTTTGCCGATTTCAAATACATGTTTTTAAATTTCATTAGTTTTTAAACGTGGAAGAATTTTTAATACCTCGATTTGAAGTCCAGTAATCTGTTTGGTTTGCAAAAAATGGTTCAAGGGACTTTGAATTTATATATACGTATAGGGTGAAAATCATGAAATAGTAACCAACTTTTAGTTTTGTTCAAATTTAGTCAATGTAACTTTTTCTTTTATTATAAAATAATAATCAAGTTTGAAAAGTGTTCTATTTTAGTCACTCAAACTTTTGATAGTGTTCTATTATTATGTAATTTTTATATTTGAGTATTTTATGGCATATATCTTTTTTCACATGTGCATAAGCTAGTTGTACATTAAGTTGGTTGGGTTAGTGAAATTCAGAAGGTGATTATTTATTGTTAAGGTACAACGAAACAATACACATATAAATATCTTCAAGATAGTTTTTGAACAATTACACAATAATGGAGCGATATTGAAACTTAAATGGTTTTTGTAGTTTTAGGTGACTTAATTGAATCACTTATCAAACTTTATTACTATTAGGCAACATTTTCCTTATATATTAATAGTGACCCAATTATCGTTTTTGGTTCCAACCAATTAAAATTTTCTTGCCTCATCTTCATCCAAACATCAAAAAGAGAACAATATCAAAGAATTACTACCATAATAGCAAAAAGTGAAATTGCAATAAAAAATTTAAGAACCTATATGAAAAACCCATAGCAACAAAGAAAATATTTGCGTAATGTAACCACAGATATGTTTTTATGAACTCTAAATCACTGTTTGTAAACATTTATGCTCGATCTATAAACACAAAATCTTTTATTATACACTAAAATTCAACCATCAGGCTAAATATAAATGTTACTTTTAAACCAAAATTATTTCATGTTAGAGCAAAAATTGTAATTGTAAACCCAATAGACTTGAAACAACATAATTGAAACTAGAAAAAGTAAAATGAATAAAGTGTTGTATAACAACAAGCCTAGTAGCACAATATGAACAATAAACAAGGAAATATAAGAGAAAATGAAAGGGAAAGATAGAACTTCTTATTGGTGTGTCATCACAATACATTAGGTGCCTCTATTTATAGGGACCTTAACATGAATGGTATTAAGTACAAAATG
>CM040240.1:21042232-21094811 GCA_022545495.1 Chrysanthemum lavandulifolium | reverse complement strand
TTTTTTCGCTTTTAGTGGTATTATTTTTCTTTCAAACTCGTCCTTCTTAAGGTATTTTATGACATTTTTGCCCTTCGAGAAAAAAAATTTCCTATTAGCTGTCGTGGGTAAAATTGTCACAAAATACCTAAAAAATGTCGAATTTGAAAGAAATGTACCTATATAAGTAAAAAAAAAATTGTTTCGTTAACCAGAAAAACAAATAGCGTCAAATATGTTACTTTTTTAAAACGTTTGCCCTTTAAATTTTATCATCTAAAAAAGCAACAACTAAACACGTAATAGAAAGATTAAATCAATTAGGTGTAAAAATTGCTAATATTTAAAACCTTCTTGATCTTAGTGATAAACCATTTTTGTATTTGCTCAGCCATCAAATGTGGGACAAAAGATAAACACTTTTCCTTCTTTCAACTTCTGTTACCAAATGTTTAACTTTGAGACTACATTAACTCCAACGTTTTACTTGTCTTACCTCACTTAACATTTATAGCATGGGGTGATGGGAGCGTATTCAATCATTGGATGTATCATCAGCTTGTACAGTGTGCATCGCAGGTTGTACGATTTAACCAAAACATCTTGATGTGACAATATAGGGAGGGTTTGTATAACATAACCCTTATAACATTCACTAAGAAATAAGTAATAGCTGGCAATCTAGACCCGTTTGGGTCTAGATGGGTTTATATGAAAAGTGAAACTTATGCGTTAATATTCGTCTAAACACCTCATGGGTCTAATTGAGTCATTTTTAAAGTTGATAAAAGAAGTATGTTGGATCTACGTGGTTTGTTAGACTAACTTCAACGTACAAGTTATCACTTTTTGTATATACCCATCTAGACCCAAACGGGCCTAGATTGCATATAACTAACAAATTGATTGTTGGCTCATCACAAGTACAAAAGCTAATGTTTTTCATGGCCTGTAAAGTTAGAAATATACAAATCTCCCACTTTTATGATACATATAACTATACACTTTCTAGTGTCGTATAATAAAATCTGATTAGAAAGAATTTTAAAATTTTGGTTAAAATTGTTATATTATGTGGTGGGTCATTTGGAAGTTCCGCAATCAAGTTTTGTTTGGAAGTGAATTACCTCGGGTTGACCGTCTTTTTGACGAGATTGTTCGGTTGTCGTTTAATTGGTGTTCTAATCGTTGTAGTCTAAACTTTGATTGGAATTCTTGGATGAAAAATCCTAATTCCTTTAATTTGTAATTTGTTTTTTTCTAACTCCTTGCTAGTCTTTAATAAAATGCCTTTCAAAAAAAAACTAAGCCAACTAACAATGTTGCTTAACAAAGTACCTAAACATTAAACAAATCATCAACAAATGGCCTAATTGCAAAGTAACAAACATTTTCACAAAATGTCTAAAGGTTTAAACTTAATTAGGTACATACTTTAGGATGGCTATGAAAATGTAATAAATTGTCACGAATACCTCGGTTAAAACGCGTACACTTCGCTCAAGGATTCGTTATTTTTAGATGACATGGTACTAAAAGTCACGATGCTAATCATACTTGTAACAAAAAAAAAATTAGATCATTGTTGGAAAAGAAATTGGTATGTCTCTGCCCAAAAAAAAAGTCAATGAGAACCCTCTCGTCCATCTTTGTCTCCACATAACTTAAATAATTAAGAAATACATTTTGGAGGTAATGGGGTGCTTAAGAAAAGAGAGAAAAAATAAGTGACAGTATAAACCTAACTGAACCACATATAATGAGTTAAAAATTACTCTTCACGCGAAAGTTTGATCCCTATTTTAGCTAAACATGCTAGAAATAGGGGTGTTAATTTGCAATACCACGCAATAACTAACACAAACTCGACGTGAAACTAAACATGCTTGATTAAAGACACGTCTGCACATCTAACTCATTTAGTAAATGGGTCGTGTTTAAGCAAATGTTGGATTTACAATAAATTACTTTATATAACTATCACGAGTAAGTAATTGTTAATAATTATTATTCGTTCTTAAATACGGAGTAATGTAAATAAAACTTTTTTTTTCAAAATTTGTTGATTGTTACTACGTATTTGTTTATTAAATTATGCCTCGTAGTATTTTTTGTGGGTTTGTTATGTTTGAGATGAAATATAATGCTTCAAACCCTATTGCAACACACGAGCACTAGTTCCGCGTTCAAACCACTTTTTTTTTTTTTTTTAAACTTTTAGAAGCTTTTTATTAAATAGCGTATTTTAATTTTTATCTTAATCTAAAAATCAAGAACTAAACACATAACGGAAAGCTTAGATCCATTATATGAATAATTACGATTATTTAAAATTTTCTTAATCTTACTTATAAACCATTTTAGTATTTGCTCACTCATCAATGGGACAAAACATAAACACATTTAGTTCTTTCAACTTTACTTTCTAATGTTTTATTTCAAAACTACGTTAACTCAACGTTGTACTTGTCTTACCTTACTTAACATTTATAAAATACACTAAGAATCATTATTGATTGCGGGCCGATCACAAGTACAAGAGCTAAGGTTTCCCATGATCTCTAAAGTTAGAAATATACAACTTTCCCACTACTAAGATACATTTTAACTACACACTTTCTATTTTCTAGTAAACTCTCATTATAAAGAATCTTTTAACGATTCGGCTAGAACAATAACTTTCTATTTTCGGGTAATGGATGCCTAAGAAAAGAGAGCCAAAAATAGTCGCAAGAGATCCAATTGAACCACACATATCTACGTTAAAAGTTACTCTTCACGCTAAAATTAGATCCATGTTTTAACTAAACATACTAGAAATAGGGATGTCAATTTTCAACAAGAACCCAACATGAAGCTAAACAAGTTTGAATAACAGACATGTCTACTCGTCTAACTTGTTTAATAAACAAGTGATGTTTGGATGAAGGTTGCATTAACAATAAATCACCTTTATATAACTATCATGAGTAGGTAATTGCTAATGTGGATAAAGGAGCGAATTTGCCATTGAAAATATATCAAAAGAGTCATTTTGCCACTCATTTTTTCAACCACCCTTATTTGCCACTAAACATGAGTCGTTACTCGTTAGTGCAAGTTTGCCATTCCTCCGTTAAACTCGCTTACTAGGCATGGGTGGCTCTAACTTGAGGCTTACATTAGCATTTCTTATACAACTTTTGACAAGCTATTTGTAAGAAATATTGTACACAGTTTTAGTTGTTGTTTTAAATCATTTAGAGGTCTGCTAAATGTTTGCTTTAGTAAACTGTTTTTTTCTAAGCTATTTTAGATTGTATTTGCACCTTTGCACTTGGTATTTAACAGAATATTCGTTAAAACTAACGAACTTTTTTTCCACGTTAACTCACCAAGTATCAAAATTAAACATCTAAAAAAATTTGAGTGGCAAATACACACTTATTATCCCGTTCAATGGCAAATAATGATAGTCGAAAAGATAAGCGGCTAAGCAACTCTTTTGATAAATTTTCATTGGCAAATTTGCTCTTTTAACCTGCTAATGTTTATCATTAGTTGATAAACAGTGTAGATATTTTTTTCTTTTTCTTTTCAAAGTAGTTCATTGTTAACTTTTTATTAAATTATGTCTCGTAGTTTTTCGTGTGTGTTCCTTATGTTAGAGATAAAATGTAATGCTTTAAACCCCGTTGCAACCCACGAGCACTAGTTCCTTGTTCTAACAATTTAAAAAAAACAAAACCTTAAGTAACGAGTATCCACTGATAGTAAATAGATTAGTTTTAATTTTTATCTTTAAATAATCTAAAAAATTTAAATTTTATATTTAAATAATCTAAAAAATCAACAACTAAACACGTGACACAAAGCTTAAATTTATCACATAGTTAGTTGTTTGTTTATAAAAACCTTCTTAACCTTACATATAAACAACTTTTGTTTTTGCTCATCAATTGATGTGGGACAATACCTAAACACATTTCCTTATTTCAACTTCTTTTGCCGAATGTTTAATTTTAAGACTACGTTAACTCAACATTGTACTTGTACAAGAGCTAATGTTTTTCATGACCCGTAAAGTTAGGGATACAAATTTCTCACTACTTAGATACATTTTAACTACACATTTTCTAGTGTCATATAGTAAAATCTGATTACTAACAATTTTTAAAATTTCGGTTACAACAATAACTAACTAAGCCAACTAACAATATTGCTTAACAAAGTACCAAACACTAAACAAATCACCAACAAATGGCAATTGCAAGGTAACTAACATTTTTTCAAAAAGCCTAAGGTTTAAACTGTATCAGGTACACACTTTTGAGGATGGCTATGAAAAATGTAATAAATTTTCATGCGAATATTTTGGTTAGAACGCGTACATCTGAGTCAAATACTCGTTATCTCTAGATACTGGTCGGCCTGGTACTAAAAGTCATGATGCTAATGATACTCATAACAACAACAAACAACAACAAAAAAATTGGATCAGCTGCATTGTTGGAAAAAATTGAGATATCCGACATATTGTACACTATGTAATAAACGTCCATGAGATCCCTCTCGATTTCTATATGTCTCCACATAAGTTAAACATGGAAAACATTAGGTCTCTTAGAAAAGAGGGCAAAAAATGTCACGTATACCCGATTGGACCACATATATTTAAGTTTTTAACTTACTCTTCACGTGAAATACTTGATCCTATTTTAAGTAAGGGTGGAAGCAATGAATGTAAACTGTCAAAAGTTCAGGAATTCATTGCTTTTAAGTTTTAAAAAGCTCGATCTTGGGTCGGTTCGAGCTTTATTATTTAAGCTCGAGCTCGGCTCGTAGTATGTTATTGAGCTCGATAATAAGCTCTCCTATAATACAAGTGCACAACGTTTTATATATGTTTAATGATTACTACGTATAATATAGTGTCGTTTAAAGTCATGGCCCAATCGAAATTAGATGTAAAGCTCGGGTTCGAGCTCGATTAATAAAGGAGCTGAACTGCAGCCGAAATTCGTTTAGGCCGATCTAACTGTGGCCGACCCCAGACTGCCAAGGCGAAGGTGGGCGGCGGCCAGGGCATCATATTTTGAGGGCATCAATTTTAGGTTCATGTTATATACTTATATTGTGATAGAAAGAAAATGAAGTACTGTAGTAGATCTTTTTTTTTTTTTTTTTTTTACCAACAATGGTGGAAGAAGTCAAGAAGATGACATATTGGAAAGAGAAAACTAAAAACAAAATATTTATTTACTATGTAAAAAATTGAAAAAGATGTTGTACAGGACCTATGTGACTAAGTAACTATCTTTGCTTTTCTCATAAATTTCAAATGTTTACCCTTTAGACGTAAAAAAGGTCTTTAGCAAAAAATTGTCCTAAGCAAATTTGAAGGTAGAAAAAGTCATATAGATATTTTAGCGTATATATTGCATATATCATTTATTTTTACCGTGATATGTTTTCGTTTATAGTTAACTATGAATAATTTTTTGATGATCAAGTGATACTGTTTCGGCAAATGTTGACTACAATATAATTACGAATGAAGTTGGTTCAAGAAATTTATGATTAGTTCATTCTTTTAAGTTATTTAATTGTTGGTGTGTGCATTTGAGTTAGAATTATATTAGTATTTACATTAGATTAATATTGGTAAATCGTTAATTATTAGTGTATAAATATTGGTCATATGTATTATCTTATTAATCAATAGTATCAATCAATATTATTACGTCTTACATGGTATCGGGGCTTTAGGTTCAACTCACTACACATAGTTTTTCTCCGGTCATCGGATACTCGCCGATGATGCGAAAGAATTACCTTCTTCTATTTTTCGTTTTATTAGTCTTTTTATCTATTTCAAATCAAGTTTTTCATTGACCCTAACGGAAGTCGATTGCAACATATTACTTTTTTATACTAAGGGCATTTTTTTTCGGCTGGCCCAGGGTAGCAATAAACTCAGGAACGGCCCTGGACCAAACAACTACTCTATTCATCCATTGCCACCTTACTAGAAATGAATGATTGTCACGTGACTGGTCCAAACAATAACACCAAGTAAGCACGTGACACACACTTTCTCGATCATCATCACCACCAAAACACACACAAAAACACCTTCACTGTGTGTAAACCAAACCCTAACCCTAACCCTAACCATGGTTAACAAACGAGTTCCAGATTGGCTCAACAGCTCCATGTGGCAATCACCACCGTCAACCGCCGCCGCCGCTCCTCCGCCGCAGCCGTCGATCAAACCGCCGTCTCCGCCGTCGTACGAAGATCGGAGCTCGAAACCGAATTCTGTTAGCTCTTCTGATGGTTCTGGAAATGAGGCGCGTGAGGCGCGTGAGGAGCGTGAACCGGTTAGACCGGAAGTGGCTGAGAAAGCCGGTCTACCGGTTCAGAAGACGGAAGGTAGCGAGTATGATGTTGATCCGGTTGAAGATGTGTCTCGTCAAGTGCAGCTGTCACAAGAGGTTGTTAATTGTTTGCGGTTATTTACGGTTTTATTTTGCGCTAAAATGTGAAATATTTTATCGTTTTGTGAATGTGGAGACTATACGGATTACATTTTTGGCGAAACTAGCGGTAGCGCGTTTATTTTTATTTTCATTATGTTTGTGTTTGGAGCGTTTAGAATATAATGTTAGTGTTTGTCTTTTGGATTGTATTTGGAACACTAATGTTTGGCGAATATAGCAGTAGCAGTAAGCGTTTGGTAACATAGTTGTATAGTCATAATTAGTAAGTGGAAACGCTAGTTGCTCGTAAATGCTACTAGAAGTAGCATTTTGATTTGGAGCGTTTAGAAAAAGTAGGAATGCTAGTTGCTCCTAAACGCTTGCTACCAAACATATGGTGAAAATAGCAGTAGTAGTTAGCAGTAAATCGTTTGGTAACATAGTTTTATGTTTGTAATCATTAAGTGTAAACACTAGTTGCTAGTAAATGCTCCTTCAAGTAGCATTTTTATTTGGAGCGTTTAGAAAAATTAAGAATGCTAGTTGATTGTTGGCAAACAAGCGTTGTGTGCAAAATGCTAAACGCTAGTTGCTCCTAAACCCTTGCTACCAATCATACCCTAATAAACAGAAGTGTTAAGCTTTTACATCATCTTACACTTAGCGGTTGCATTTAGCTCTTATAAAAGCATTTAGTAACGTAGATGTATGTTTGATTATAAAGTGTAAAATGACGTAAAGGGGCAACACTGAATTCTTCTTCAAGTAGCATTTGAAAAGTAGCGTTTACGATAGAATGATTGTTTGGCAACAAGCGTTTAGCTTATGATTTTGTTTAAACTCTCCTATTTGAAAGCTAATAAAAGAAGCGTTTAGCTTTTATGTCATTTTACACTTGGAGTATGTTTGACAAAACTAGTGGTAATTAGTAGGTAGCAATAATGACACGCAGTAGGAGTTAGTAGTAGCATTTAGGATTAGCTGTTTGTTTTATAAAAGATTTTAGTAACATAAATGCTAATGCTTAATGCTTCTTCAAGTAGCGTTTTATAGAAGAAAAAAAACAGTAAATGCTCCTTGCCAAACGAGCTTTTAGTTTTAGACACTAAATGCTCCTAAACACTCTTAAAAGCTCCTTGCCAAACATACCGATAGTATTTACAACTACGTTACCAAACATGTTTTTAAAAAACAAACAGCTACTTGTGAAAAATGAACGTATGATGCATTTTGTTGGGTTATAATGCAAGTATATGTTGTATACAACGGGGAAATAAGTGTTGTTATGTTAAAATTTTGGTTAAATTGAAAATGATTGTGTTGTTATTTTTATTTGTTTAGAATGTATATAACTGAGTGGTAATTGTGTGTGACTGTTTGCTGTGATAGATTAAATGTAACACATTTTCGCCTTTTTTGTTGTGTTAATTTGTTTTCTCAATGATAATATGAGGCCAATTGAATGTAGTGAAGTTGGATCAATTGGTAAAACCATAAAATGATGAAAGGATGTTGCATTTTATGTTATTTGCTTTACATACAATTGCCAATTTGATCATTAGTGACAAAAAAGTGAAATTATGTTGCATTTTGGTGGAATTAGTACTTTATATGTTGTTATTTTTGTTTACATTCGTATATAGCGGAATGTTGATTTGTCCTATGATAATGTAAATGCGATAATGCTCCGGGTGTGGTGATTGAGTTGTTAATTCAGTTTATGTGTTTACTTCTGTGAATTTTAGCTTTCGAAGAAGATTATAAATATGGGAGAGTTGCAAAGACTTGCTTCATTGGGTATTCCAGACGCTGCTGGTATTCGGTCCACTGTGTGGAAGGTTGGTTTGGAAATATATTAGCTTCATTGTCATTGAGTATTGTTGGGGATGTTGTATGCCTTAATTATCGCACTGATATGTAGTAACATATTTTTGGTGTGTTTGTTAAGGCATCACAACGTCGTTTTCTTTACTGTTTTGTGTGGTTCATGATGTGGAATGGGAGGGTTAATATGTAACTTGTTCATGTTTTCAGCTGTTGTTAGCATATCTTCCGAGAGACAAGGCACTTTGGTCATCAGAATTGGCTAAGAAGAGATCTCAGTACAAGAATTTCAAAGATGATCTGTTGAAGAATCCAGTAAGTCGCAGTTAAACAGCACTACTTGAAGAATTTTTAGCTCGTAAATGAAACACCATTATGCTTTGTTTTTCATTGCATAAAAGTAAAAGTCATTTAGCATTTCGATGAAACTAAAGGAGTGAATTAATACAAAACAAAATACAAAGACTAGTCTTAGAAGTTGTATTTGGTTTTCAAAGTTTTATTTGTTCGTTTCAAATTCGGGATTCTGAATGTCTTGTTGGCTAGTCAGTCAGAAGTCACTAGGGAAATGGAAGAGTCTACATCTTCTCAAAATGGTGATGAAACACGGGAGGGCAAAGGTTTACTCTCAAGGTCAGAGATACCGGAGGATGAGCATCCTCTGAGTCTCGGGAAAACAAGTGTCTGGAATCAGTTTTTTCAGGTATTTGCTTCAGCAATCCATATCTAATTTCTAGATTTTTATTTTCTGTTGTGTAGCAATTTCTGCACATCTTTGTACGTCATTGTTTGTAGATTTATAAAGTTAAACAGAACTTGATATGTGATCTGATATAGTGATGCAAGGTTTCTTGCTGTGACAACGATAAAAAGGATCCTAAAGCTTTTGCATACTGATGATAATTAGAACTTCTGCCTGCTACAGTGTATATAGCTTTAGTCAACTATAGGCATTTTCGCCAATGATTATCTGTCTAGAAAATGTATTTTCTGAATTGTAAGGATTTAACTTATGATCTTTTTATGCTAGAGGCGAATGCATTAAAATGCAAACTGAAATCCGTACAACCGGAAGTCTATAACATGATAGGTTGGTAAACAGTGGTCATGTCGTATTGTGGGGTCTTTTAATACCAGATAGTGCATGTTCAACAATGCGCTAGCTTACAATGATCTTCTTGAGCCACAATATCATCTTCAACCTATTTTGATCATCCATTAAACATTGGTTTTAAGATCTGAGTCCCATATAAGCTTTAGAGTAGATTACTAAAAGCTTTTAGACTAGGTTCCTAGTCTATGTTTGGAGTTTTTTTTTTTTTTTTTTGCTATACTGTAGCTTTGGCCTTGGGTATTACAACTGGCACCCTTAACTTTAATGGAGTGGACTCAGCATCTCTTGAGTACAATGATTAGGTCCTGTTTGGGTTATGGTATATACCAAATGAGGACATTAGGAATTTAATCGGTGGAATCAGTGACATATGCTGTACATCTCTTATGAGTATGATTTGTGACTCCTCATAGCATCTTTGGTAGCAAACTACTAAGACATCTTCCTGATTTCCGACCCTTCCTGGCCACCCCAAATGTACATCAAACCATAGTTTTAGGTATTATACCAATCTGCTTTTGGGTTTTGGAGATATTTTTAGAAGCCTTCTTTGTAGCATTCTTAGTCGCATATGTTTTGGGAGTTTTAACCTATAAGATTCTAGAAAGATATGTATCTGTTATCTTCTATCTGATGTGGTGTTGCTTTCTTAATTGTTGACTTAAATTTTAGCTTATGCTAGGTCTCGACTCTGGATATCTTTCACTAGTTGATGCATAAGTTGGATAAAACGTGGGGTTAATTTGATTGGCTTTTTCTTTTCTCTCACTTAGATGTGATGTGACTTGTGAGCTACAAAATTACTTAAAATTTTTATTGTAGAATTGTTCTAAGAATATTTAATCTTCCAAGCTTAATCTAAGCCCTTTTTTTTAAGGCATAAATTTTATTGTAAACAAGAACATACAACACCAACAGAACAGCCACCATGGGACACACCCATGAAGCAATCAAACACTCCAAGCAGCTAAAAGTTTTAAACCCCACACCTAATTTAAGCCCTTTACTTGGATGATATCTGGTAAAGTTTTAATCTAGCTTTATATTATGCCTTTTCTTGGGTGTTTTATAGTGTTGAAGTCAATGTTGTTTCAAGATTTCTGGATTTTGAATTCTAAATGAAGCCTTACAGCTTGAACTCTATTGAGAAAGTTCAGAGACATGTCATATTCAAATATTCTTATGACCAGTCTAATGTTTAGTGGTTCTGGTAATTGTAGGACACGGAGATCATTGAACAGATAGATCGTGATGTAAAGCGCACTCATCCAGATATGCATTTTTTCTCTGGCGACTCTGCTTCTGCAAAAGCTAATCAGGTAACTGAATAAAGCTTTTGCACGCTTTATGGATTACTTACTGGTTTTGTGTTACCATCTAGCAGCAAATGTTTCCTAATTTTGAGCTTATGAGTGTGTAAAAGGATGCCATCCTGAGTTAGACACATAAGTCAGACAATTTAATACTTTCAGGACGCTTTGAAAATATACTGATCATATATGCAAAGCTGAACCCGGTATAAGATATGTGCAAGGAATGAATGAAATATTGGCTCCCTTGTACTATGTGTTCAAGAATGACCCCAACGAGGACTTTGTGGTAAGTGACTGTGATATTTGATTGTCATTTTTGGATTGCTAATCTATGATGCAAATTTACTCTATTTGCAAGCGGTATGCTTTCCTATATTAACTTCCATTTACACAATCCTTGTGCAGGTGAATGCTGAAGCAGATACATTCTTTTGTTTTGTTGAGATATTAAGTGGAATTCGAGATAATTTCTGTAAGCAACTCGATAATAGTGTTGTGGGTATCCGTTCAACAATTTCAAGAATGTCACAACTTTTGAAAGAACATGATGAAGAGCTATGGCGGCATCTTGAGCTCACCACAAAAGTAAGAAAATCTCTAATATTGATCTTTGGTTATTTAATTCTGTATGAACCACTCAAAGATTTACTTTTCCTTAAAACTTAATAGATTATGATTTTCTTTTATAAAATATTAAGCTGAAATTCATATTATGACTAATTTGTATCTAATCCTGATTTGTTGCACTCATACTTGCAGGTCAATCCACAGTTCTATGCATTTAGATGGATCACACTTCTATTGACACAAGAATTCAATTTTGCGGACATTTTACACATATGGGACACACTCTTAAGTGACCCAGAAGGCCCTCAGGTTAGTCAATGTTGACTTCTTTTATAGAGTGTCATAAGGTAGTGAAGTAGGAGCGTGTTTGGATACCAAACACTTTGGTCCTATTTCCTAAATGGTTTTTACATATAGTTTGTGTGCTAAATATGATAGTGAAAAGTATAGCATCACAATGATAATGAAACTTATAAATAAAGCAATGTAGTGGGTTCATGAGGTATGCATCAACACTACACTTAGGGTGAACTTCGACTTGTTGACCTATGTGGTGTTTACCTAATCAATTCAAGACATGACATTAGGCTAGCCAGAATGCTATTAACCGGAACCTTTTGATCATTTGACACCCAAATACAGGCGTAGAATGAGTTTCCTTGCTGTAGTATCTTTTTCTATATTGTGTTTACATTTAATTGTATATTTTTATATGGAATTTGTCAAGTTGTGGGGTTCGGGTGTTCATGTAATCTAAATGTCGATAAATATCTCAAATTGCAGGAAACACTTCTTCGGGTATGCTGTGCGATGCTGATTCTTGTTAGGAGACGTTTGTTGGCAGGTGACTTCACAGCGAATCTTAAGTTGCTCCAAAGTTATCCATCCACAAATATCGGTCACTTGCTCTATGTTGCAAACAAGCTACGCTCTCATTCACATTCCTGAATCCTGATTCTGTATGTCAATTTTTCTTTTCTCGTGGTACATCTTTCCAGACGGATTTCAGTGTTTATTTTAGTATTCTATGCTCCTGTAAATCAATTAGCAGTTATAGAAGTGAGACATTTTCGTACATTCCTACTAGAAAGATACTTAACTTGACATTTTGTTAATTATTGTAAGTTATTATCACGTGGTATGAGGACAAAATGTGTTTGATTTTGGTAGTTTCGCGTTCCTACTTATACCTTGATTAGCAATTTTGCTGAAACGAACCGTTTGAGCATGTACTTGGAATAATCTTCGGTTTATCTTGTATTCAGAATGTTTATATTACATCGAGTTAAGTCAAGCTGTAATAAATTGAGCTGTAACATTCCAAATGAATAATTGGAACAATATGTCCCACTTTTTCTAAGGATCGGGTATGTTGTTATAATAGGTGTTTATGATTTTATTTTTATTTTGCTACTCAGTATCAGCATCTTATTCAAACCAACACTACTTGAAATTTCTTTTTTACTCAATTATTTTACTATTTACTATATCCGTTACGTTATAAGTATTCAAATTTTAATTTTTTAAGTTTGTCATAAAATAAGTGACAACTTCGTATTTCAAAAATTAATAAGTATTCCAAAAAAAAATTTGTGCATTTTGAAAACAAGCAATTTTCATGTTAGGAATAAGTATTTTAATGAGTAAAATCGCTGTTAGTCCTTTGACTTGTATAAAAAACACACGTCTCAAATTCAAAATAAATACGTCCAAGGTCCCTATTGTACATTTTTACATCTCTTAAGGTCTTTTTGACTAGACGTCGTCAGTCAACATCTGTTAAGTGCCCCGTATGCCTTGCATTTGAGGGTATTTTTGTTATTTCACAAAAAATGATGTAATTTACTTCTAAAATTAACACAATCACTTCATCCACCCTCCTTCGTCGTCATTTTCACTCACCAGCACCAATAACCATCCACCACCACCCTCCCACTCACCACCGATAACAACAATATAAACTTTTCTTAAACAATAAATCATTAAAGCCGCTTGATATAGAACAAGTTTGACAATCATACAAACTTCAATAAATTTGATCAAGGATATATAAACCATAGTTGTCGGGATCCCACCTCGATCTTAAGATCTTATCGATTTTACGATTCTACAAAAAATGGAATCCGGATCCCAAGTAGAATCTTAAAAGCTTAAGATCTTCTGAGATCGATCTTGACCGTAAGATCTTAAGATATAATCCGATCCGATCTTACGTTTCTCCAACCGCAAACTAAAAAACTACAAAGTTATGAATTATCTTTTAATAGAATTAAAAAAACAATATATGATTCTTCAAAAACATTAAATTATTTATAATTTAAGACAATATTTCTATAAAAGATTCATATAACTTTTTATTTATGATATATAATAAATTGTAGATTTGAATAAAATTATAAAGAATATTAAAAATGACACTGTAGTAGGATCTTAGGATCTAGATCCGATCTTACGATCACGATTTTGTTAAGACGAAAACGATCCTAGGTAGGATCCCGATCTTAACAACCTTGATATAAACTACTCCTACATACCTTATATTTCAAACATTAAAACTAATCGTGGCACCCTTTTATCTGACATTGACTATTACAAACGCTACATAATTAGGAGAGCTAAATCTAAACAGTAATACAACATCACTGCCTATCATAATATGGCAAACTCCTAAGGCTTGTTTGACAAGAGCTTTTTAGAAGCTTTCAGCTATTTGTAACAAAAATAATCTTTTTTAAAATAAATAGTTTCGTTTGAATACATTTGGCCTATTTGTCATAGACTTTTTGAAGTAACAGTTAGCTTTTTGTTATCAAATAATCTCTTATAAACTAAATAGCTTTGTTAGATGCATTAACTACAAGCTTTTATTTTAAACAAATAGCTCTAAAATGAAAAACTGATTCATGAAGATTTTTAAATGTCTTCGAGCTGTTAAAATTTTAAATTACTGATATACCCTTCAAATATTTGTTTACTATTATAAAGTTGTCCTTTTATGTCATTTTACATCTTATAATTACATTTAAGAGCTAATTTACCAAACACTTTTATTGAAAAAAGATATACCACAAATTTCGTTCTGATAAAGACACACATTGGTTTTACCAAACATACCCATTAACTTCAAGCTTTTATTTCAAACAAATAGCTCCTAAATGAGATGCTGATTCATGAAACTTTTTGAATATTTTGTAGCTGTTGAAACAGTTTATTAAAAAAAATACAACTTTAAATTATAGATATGTCATTTTAATCTTATAATCACATTTAAAAGCTAACTTACCAAACACTTTTATTAAAAAAAATAATAATAATAAAAATACTTGTAGTTAATGTTACAGTTTTGCAGTCAACATTCAGCTTATAACTAATTTTGCCAAATACCCTGGTAATAAAAAATGTAACAAAATATAGTAAAAAAAAAAAAATACAATTACTAGGTGTTAAAAAAAAAAAAAAAAAAAAAAACCTATAAATGTGGAGTTGCTCATATTCTATGGGTGTAAAGATGTCTGTCATGCCCATTAAACATAAAAGTATAAAACACAGTAAAAATGGCTATCATTAGCCTTCTGTTAAAAACAATTACAGAAATACAAAAAAATATTTTGTGATGGTTAGGATGCTCATATTCTATGGGTGTAAAAGAGTCTATCATGCCATTAGCATTCAAGAACAAAGTCTTTTGTTTTTATAATCACTGCAGAGACAAAACCATCATCAAAAAAAAAAAAGTTCAATTCACTAAAAACAAGAGGATATGTGATTTGAAGAAGAGTGTAAGATACTAAGATGTGAGAGAATATATCGAAGGGGTGAGAAGTGGAGGCTATATCTCAAAGTCTCAAACCCTAGTTTTACCAGGAGGACATGTGGGCTTGTTTTTAAAATTAAATCTTTTTCCAATTGGGTAAACTACAAATTTCGTCCCTAAAGTTTGCGATTTTCGCACGCTGACCTCTGAAACCAAGTTTGTATTTCATATGTCCTTAAAGTCGTCTTTTTATTGCAACCTAGCCATTATTGCTAACGCTCGTTACTTTTGCCTGTTAGTCATGGTCAAAGACCTGCGTGAAATAACTGATATGCACGTGTCTTCTTTCCCACTTCATTTTTTTTAATTTCCAATTATTTTTAATTTTCACCAAGAACACAAAACCATATTTAATCCTTATCCTTAAAAAAGGCGATGAAATGACCAAAATACCCTATGTGTAAGGCATATGGGACACTTAACAGATGTTGAATAACGAATTCTAGTCAAAAGAACCTTGAGAGATGCAAAAAATGCACAATAAGGACCTTGGACGTACTTATTTTAAATTTGAGACTCAGCGTGTATTTTTTTGGTAAAGATTTCCTCGTAAAATATATTACTCTACAAAAACAATTAAGTACAACGGATGAAGGCGAATCCCACATCTCAGCCCAAACGGGCACACCCAAAGCACCTATAGAGCTTAAAACCTACAATCTATCATAAGAATGACATGTTATACTTATGCGAAACAAAAAGGAAAACCTATCTAATTTGACCACAAAGATGAATGTCATATGCATTAGCATACGCCATTTGAGCACTAGTCAAACCACAATCATCAAAGTCATTATCATATGAGTTTTGATCATAAGTATCCTCCTTCCATTGCTCATATAAGCTCTTCTTACCGGCTCCAGTACCACTTGTAGGACCATCCAAGGTTGATTGTGAACCTCCAAAACTTTATCATCATCACCGTCACTTTCAAATGTTGAGCTTCCAATACCATCTTTATTTGTCCTTTTCTCATCATTTGTTTCAAATACATTATCTTCGTTTATAAGAGCATCAAATGAGTATTTAAAAGACAAGATTAATATCTCATCCTTAAACTTGTTTTTATTAATTGCATAAGACTTGCTAGATGTATCCGAATTACTTGTTTGTTTCGATGCCAAAACCCAACCGAAGCAGGCTCTTTGGAGCTACTTGGTTGCGATGTGAAAGCCACGTCATCTCCCACAATGAGTTTACTAACTGGACGATAATAGAAGTTAGGCTTAGGTTTATTAAAGTAAAAGGACGAACGGTGTATTTTACTCTATTTTAATTTAATTACCACCGGTTAGGGTGTATGACAAGAGAAATTTATGGCAAGAGACGAAACAGAGGACATTGCACGTTTTAGACCAATTTCTAAGCGTTATCGAATTAGGACTTTTGGCTCGCGTAAAAGTAGGTAAGAAACCATGGATCCAAGTGGCGAGTTATGATCAAATTAGAAGAAAAGTTAAAATGACACGGATGAGAAGAAACCATAATCACACTTTAGATGCATTTACAAAAATAAACGCATATTTTCTTAAAATTCTCTCTTTTATTTAAAACGTGTGGCTAAAAAATTTCTTATTCATTCTCATTTTAGTTCATTCTATCCCCAAGTGGCCCAATGAAATAGCAACACATCATCAAATTCAAAACCAATAAAAATCGGTGAATAACGTGCAACGTGACTTTAAATTTGTCCGTTGTCGTGAATTTCTCGTATAACAAAGCTGTCGAGCAAAAACATGGTCTTTTTGACAATCCAAGCAGAAAATGTGTATACGGGTTCAATATGGTATCAATATTCTATGTTTGTTAATGTTGTATCATATAACATTGTTGATATATGATGGCCAATACACGCAAAAACAATATCGATAACACGTGATGATACTCGCCTTTCCTCTCAGCATTAAGTCTGCCAAGCTCTTCTGTTGTCTATTAATTAGTTCTTTGTATACATCCAGTACATGTTCATATTTTGTGCAGAAACCTGATATCATATCATCAACCATTAAATCAACATTTTCATATTCAGACACCTATACGTATTATAGAAAACATATGCATATACACAACACACAATTAACATCTGTAAAGTATGAGCAGTCCATACGAGAAAATATATAAGACGTGGTTGGGGTATAGGTAACACGTCAATGCGGGTAATTCTTTTGTACTGTTTAACATGTCACGTCAATTTGGCCATAACACTTTTGTCCAGCTTTTAGCGAATGACTTGCTTATTCAAAATGATTTTAAACTATACTTCTACAGCAATAATCCAAGACATTTAAATAAAAGACTGGTTTCAAAAATACATTTGACTGATTTTTGACCCGTTTCCTCTTTCACCTAAACACTTTACCAAAGATGAATCATGAAACATAACCACAACGACCCATGTATAAGTAAATGGGTCAAAATTGTCATCTTTAAAAAGAAATGAAACCGCAGACAGAAAATAACATACCTCTATATTCTTTCGCAGATGTTAGGAAAACCCTCTATAGTAGCTTCACATCATCATTTCTGCTTGTATAGTCACTTGTATGATCATTTTAATTATATCTCATATACTACACTACACTATTCATCACCTTTGAAGGTCACATTAGCCATTTCCCTCTCGTATTGATCCTCTAGTACATACATCATATTATCAGGTGGGCATCTATCAGCAGGATTTGACCCCGATACTTGACAAAAACACTCGGGCCAAGAATTTGTATAAAAAGACTCAGGAGACACTCGTTTATGCGGGCCACCGAAGTTTGTCTTCATCATCACACTTCTAACTGCCTCCTCAAACCCATCAACTTGACCCTCTTCACGTTTTATAAAAATTGGGGCAAGACCTTTTCGATCGGGCCGAATATTGGTCCGGAAACCATAGTAGAGTCGGTGGCCTAAAAGGTTATTGGCGAAGTTGCTTGGACCATCATATGTTGGCATGAAAATGTCTGATAAAAGGCAAACCATGTAATCAACAGCTGACCCGAGTAAGCCTTGTGCGTTATCTGTTAATTCAATAGATGAGTCTACAGTGTTGTGGTTCTCGAGTTTTGGAAACATGGATCGAAAAGGCTTCATAAATCGCTCGCCACCAAATAATTCACCGGCTGCAAGGTATATCCGAGTGGAATTTTCAAATCCCATTGCGCGTAAAACAAGACCAACCTGCAAAAGTAGATGCAAAATGCAGAAAGTTGATTATGATGGGCAGCCAGGCGGGTTGGGTATGCGTCAAAACAGGTAACTTTTGGTACGGGTGTGATAAGATGGGATTGACCATTATGAAACATTTTATTACTTTCAGTTATTACACAAATATTCAAAATTCTAGAATCTTGAGAAGTTGGTATCCATGCATCGACTACTCGTAGTAGTAATAGCCCCATCCCAAATTAATAAGATAGTGAGAAGTCAAGTGGGCCGCTCATTCCACAATAATTTCCACTAAGGATTTAAGTTGATTTTGAGGTTATTTAACCGGCCAAATATATAGAAAATAAGAACTTAGAGGTACCTCTTCTGGAGTTAGCGGGCATTTTCCAATAGCCCTTCGTTCACTATACACAAGTTTTTTTTCAGCAAAGTTATCCTTTCGGTATTTCTTCAGTACTTTTTGTTCCTGCGGAGAAAATATATCGAAGCACCTGCAATACAAACCATGATAGTTTAGCACACACTTTGTTTTTAGTGACTTCCACCCGTTTGACTTATAACCTTCTTGAGATATAACATCAACATATATCAAGCAAATCATAAGTAAATGGGTCGAAACCACTATTATAGATTCATACAAGACAACCGGAAAAAGAAACTTTACAACTAGTTGGTAAACTTGCCCGGCAAATGACAGCATATCCTTCTCAAACCGAAGATGTATTGACATGAAGTGACCTTGCGAACGAAGCTTAGCAACTATGGCGTGGCTTAGCTGCATGATATGCGGCTTAAATCTAAGGGCATGATAGTTGACTCTGCATCTTAAGCGTTGGTATTCAGGATTATCGATCTCTTCAGCTAGCCGATGAGCGAAGGGTGTGAGATAGATGGCACCATGCTCCTTCATTTTCTCCAAAGCAACAGTTGTATACCAACTTACAAGAGCATCCCTAGGGGGCCGAATCTACCAAAAAGAAATTATCTTGTTAACATTATATTATAAAGTATGATCTTCTTGAATTCGATGTTAAGATCATCAATCACCTGATAATATTTCATCTTTCTTGTCCTTCCATTCTTCCTAATCTCGGGAAGGCTTTCGACAATACGTACATCATACCGCAGCGACTTGATAAAATGATCAACATCATATATACCTTGGAAACCACTGTACATGTGCAACAAATCATGTTTGAGTATCGAATTATAGTAACACAAACAGTAATCCCCACCGTAAAATAAAGGCAATAACTTTCTTTTTTGCATAACTTTAATATGAAATTACATCTGTTGCTATTAGTAAGGATAAACTATTCAATAACATTGTTTTCCGTCCAGAAGATTCATCGATTTTGTCAGTATTATGGGTATCTGTAAATAGTGCAACTCGGCTGGAAGAGATTTTAAGCTAGAGGCAGTATTGAACCGGAGCCACATCAAAAGTTGTATAAAATAGCAACCCACTTTCTTCAACGGCTAATTTTAGGCAATTTATTTTACGCAGAATAGCAACTTCTAATTTCTTCCATTTCAGGATATTTACTAGAAGTCAAGTAAGTCAGGGTTAACAGTACAAGTAAACTATAAAAAAGGTTGCTATTTCTGCTAATTAGTTTCCTGATACAGAAAAAAAGTGGGTTGCTATTCTTTAAAGTCAAGTATCTTGCCTAAAACAGGAATTGGAAAAAGTAGGTAGTTATTTACATAAATATATACATGACCAATAGTCAAACATTTTTGATAAAACTATATACAGATACCTGTCGTCATGCCAGTAAGAATTTGTATCCAGCTCTGGAAGCACAAGGGTGGCATTCATAATTCGCGCAGCAAGAACCGCGTTACAAATCTACATAAAGTGATATAAGATATTCCTCATTAGCTTCATAACAATGCAGTTAGGTCCAATCTTGACTGTTGCTATCGGGATACGTAGCTAGATGTTGCAAATCGAGACTGGTTTCGGGGTCAACACTTATTTTATCCATTTTTTGGGGTCTATAATAATTTTATATGATTAATTTTTTAATAAGGCAATTTGGGCGGTTTTGTGCATATCAAGACATTTCGGATGATTTTTTTAACCATTTGCCTGTTTTCTTTTAGTCAAGTCTGTTAACTTAAATACGTGACCCTTTAGAGATAAACCATAACCCGGATTGACCCATAAAGTATGTAGACGAACTAGTTGCTGCCTTGCTGAAAATCAAATACTGAACACAAAACCCTAAAATAAGGCTTAGTTCTTATCCGAGGCGTGAGAATAATGAACATACCGCAGTCCGCTGCTGATTTAAACCACCATTACAACGAACAAGCAGAAACCCGTTGCTGTCCTTTGAGGGAGCTAACAAAAACATTCACAATTAGAAATTGGACGATCAATCAACAATGACAAGCTTTGAAAACTGCATGAAAGTACATTAATACACAAAAAACACATACGAGGCCAGTCGGATCTAGGAGTGGATGATGGTCTCCAACCACCTGAATCGGCAGTATCCCATAGTTTCTCCACACTAATCTGCTTAAAAAGCCGAACTCAAGTTAAATTATGAAATTTTTGTTCTCATTAACTGTATAACTATAATCTAACAGAAATTGTTCAGAGAAACTAATCAGAATCAGTAAATATGTACTTCTATCTGCTATTTGGTAATCAGTTCCGTTCGGTTGATAATGCTAGTGGGGGTGTTTGGCATTGCATTGATGAATTAGTTGTCCAATCATATTGTTGTCAAGGATCAGAATAGCAGATAATCATTTTCTAGCGTTTGGTTATCCAAATTTGTGAAGGACATAAGTAGTTTCTAATAAACAACAAAAAGTTTGCACAGCGTTTTTCAAAAACCAATAAGCAGTTTCAATAAGCAATCCAAACACTTCTTAGTAGTAGACACAACAAACTAGTTCGGATATTCCAACTATTTTTACCTCAAATCGCAAAATAGTCAAAATAAACACAACAACAACAACAAACCCAAATCCCGCCGAGGCAGGGTATGGGGGAGGTAAAATGTAGACAGATCCTACCCCTATCCCAGGATTATAGATACAGTGGCGGAGCCAGGAAATCTAATTGAAGGGGGCAATGAGCGGTGAAAATGATTCGATAACGGGTAAAAAAAAAATTATGATAAAATTCAAAAACGGGTTGGTTCATCGCTTACATATGCTTCTAAATTTTATCAAAGTAACTGGACCTTAATAATTTGCTTGCATATATAAAAAAAATGTTTTTGTAATATAATTCTTTGAAAAAGAAACTCAAACTTAACTTTGAACTAAATAAACTAAAAGAAAAGCATTGTAAATAAAAATCTACGTAGTAGATAAAGCTCTTTTTAAATAATATTTGTAATAAGACACTACAGTAATAATGCAAAAGTGTATGAGAAACAGATAAAGTATGTATTGACTAGATATTTAATTATATTTTAGTGTACCTATTTCTTCTTCACAGCCCCTTTCCCCATTTCCCACTGTGCTTTTCATGTCTCTACCAACCTTTGACGACCGGAAAAATGACTTTGATGATTAAATTGATGATAATTTTTTTTGAAGAGCGCACTCTACCCTGTATGTTGAGGGCACTACCAATTTTTGCATCTAATTTAGCCAGTTTTTCTACTGATTTAGTTGTTCTCGTGGAGCATCATTGGGGGCCTTTCCCCCCACTAATTACAAGGTGGCTCCACCCCTGCCAGGATAAACCCGGAAGTAGAGAAAATAGTCAAAATAAACAAAACACTGAAAACAGTTAATTTCAAAGTTCAAACAGGAATATAACGCATGTACATTCACTATACAGCGCATAAGAGCAAGTGCAAGTGGTGCTCAGAGATACGAATAAAAGCATATAGGAAAGGGAGCATACATAAGCATATAAGCATAACGCATAAGGGCATGGGAAACATAAACGCATAAGTACATGCGAGTAAATTGGCCTACGAGAAAACATAATTCTATGTCTTAAGGATGTAGCGAAGTGCGTACATGGATATAGCTATGCGGCTCTATACCTAAAAGCAAGAACAAATATCTACACGTGAAGCTACCACAATCGCCTAAAAAGCATAAAGGAAACTAGTTATGAATCTCAAACGCGGGGAAAATATGTCGAATGGAACTACAAAAATCATGTAAGAAAGCTAAACGCAAGGGCAGATATGTACCAAGGCTACTAAAAATCACCTACAAAGCCTAAATGCATAATCATTTCGCCAAACTAGCACACGCCATAAAACACAATACACGGACATAAATACTACACAGTAAAAAAAGTTAATTCTCATGGAATATTCCAAATAGTCAAAATAAAACCAAACAGTCAAAATAAAACGCATAAGTGCATGCGAGGAAATTGGGCCTATGACAACAACAACAACAACAGACCCAATCCCGCCGGAGCAGGGTATGGGGGAGGTGAATGTAGACAGATCCTACCCCTACCCCAGGAAAAACCTGGGAGTAGAGAGACTGCTTCCAACAAGACCTCCGGCAAGTGCGAGTGTGTGGGTGAGAAAGAAGAGGAGAGAAAGCAGGAAAAAGACAGACATGTAAACAAGTAAGAAAACACATAAGAGACCACAAACAAGAACAAAGAAACAAAGCACAAAAGCAGGCATACCAAAAGGGGCAACAAAGAGCAAGGCAAAACAACGCACGGGGCCTAAAGCAAAGGCAAAGCAAAACAAAAAACCGAAACAAAAGCAGGCAAGCCTAAGCACACAGAGCAGAGCATAGCAACGCAACAAGAACAAAGAAACAAAGCACAAAGGGCATACCAAAGGGGCAACAAAGAGCAAGGCAAAACAACGCGGGGCCTAAAGCTAAGGCAAAGCAAAACAAAAAACCAAAACAAAAGCAGGGCGAGAAAAAAGCAGGCAAGCCTAAGCACACAGAGCAGAGCGAGCAGAGCAGAGCAACGCACGGGGCCTAAAGCTACGGCAAAAGCAAAGGGGAGCACCAAAACCGAAAAACGCCGAGGAAAGGTAAACAAAGATACGCCTAAAATCCTATCCCCCCAGAACCCCTAAACCCAGAAGCCCCTAGCCAAAAAAACTAACCGCAAATCGTAATCTTATCTCCCCACCCCTTCCTATCTCGAGATCATGTCCTCCGACAAGCAGAAGCTCGACATGTCTAGCTTAATTCTATCTCCCTTTGAGATTGGGTGCGCCTCTTCTCACTCCATCTACAACAAGCGCCTCGACCGCTCTAACCAGGTCTTTGTTTGAGGCCTTCTCCGACATGACCGAACCACCTCAACCTCCCTTCTCTCATCTTCGAAATAATATTTCCGACCTCAAGTTTTGCTCTGAAAACTCCGTTCGGTATCATGTCAAGCAAGGTTTTACCACAAGTCCATCTAAGCATTCTTAGTTCTGCCACCTCTACCCTATTGGCATGGGCCTTGGAGATGTCCTAAGGATGCAGCGAAAATATAATTATATGTCCTAAGGATGCAGCGAAGTGCGTACATGGATATAGCTATGTGGCTCTATACCTAAAACCAAAAGAATATACGTACACGTGAAGCTACTACAATCGCCTAAAAAGCATAAAGGAAACTAGCTATGAATCTCTATACCTAAAACGTGGGGGAAATATGTCAAACGGAACTACCTAAATCATGTAAGAAAGCTAAACGCAAGGCTGCTAAAAATCACCTAGAAAGCCTAAATGCAATCACCTCCTATAAAAACGATAACCATTTCGCCAAACTAACACACGCCATAAAACGCAATACAAGCACATAATACGACACAGTAAAAAAGGTTAATTTTCATGGAATTTAACCTCGGATGGGGATTCAGTTGATGAGTAACTAATCTTGGTGGCATAAAAATAGAAGTAAATGATCAAAACACCAACTAAAATAATAACCGCCACTTTATATCTTCCAAACAACCCCTTAACTTGCTTCTTTAACTGATGTCTATTATAATTTGATCTTTTGAACATCATTCCTTCACCATACCTGATAAGATTTAAAACCCATTATTATTTTCAGAAACCCATTTCATAAATACTTAAAAAAAAAAAAAAAAAAAAAGTATTCTAAAAAGAAAATTAATTACTTTGTCATTCCTTCACCATACCTAAAAAGATTTAAAACCCATTATTAATTTCAAAAACCCATTTCATAAATACTAAAAAGTTAATATTTTTTTATGAAAATTAATTACCTTCTCATCTTATGAGGTACCAAGATCTAAAGTGATGGTTAAATGGGTGTTTTTTTAATGACGATTTAATAAGATTTAAGTGAGAATAATATGATTTTGGGTTATAATATGAAATTGGGAAGATGATTATGTGTCAAGGTTTAAGCATGTGTGAGTCATTTTTGTCAGTAGTTCTGTCACTATCTAATTAACTAGTAACATGGGAAACTTAATTGGGTTTTAACTTGCTTTAGTCAAGAGAGTTAAGACATTAAAATGTTTGGGACCACCGAAAAGACTGCGAATCCATATAAAAGATGCAGAACAGAGTATCTTTCGATTATCTTTTCGTGTCTTAACTTGTGCTTTTAGAAGCAAGTTAAAACCCAACTTAATTAAACACTTGCAAGTTAACGAACCTCGTGTTATCGTCTTCTATTTTTAGTAAAGAAATTTCAGAAAATATTTTCTCGTGTTTTTTAAAAATATTCTAAGAATTTCTCATTTTTCAATAACTAAACACACCCATATATACTAAAAAAAATCATTTCTCATAATGAGAAAAGTTCCATACGGAACAAGTTTTATCTAAAGAACAAATAAGTAGATCTCAACCATCCATCTCCTTTGAATCCAATGGATTAGATTAATTTATATTTTAGAGTAAAGTTTAAAATACATCTCTGTGGTTTGTCTCGTGTCTCGCTTTACATCTTTAAACTTTTTTTTGGCACAAAATCATCCCTCCGCTAGTAAAGTTGGCACGAATACATCTCTCTGTTAGTAAAATCAGTTAATGAGGACTAACGGTGCAAATATATCTCCGTTATCTCCTAACGAAAGAGAAAATATTTGCACCGTTAGTCCTTAGGACTAACGATGCAATCGTCGCTTCCCTAGTCTTTTGAAATTGTCACTTTTGGCCAAAGTAGTATATGAGGGTTCACCCTCTCTCTCCTCCTCCTCTACTCTTTGTGCGGCCCAAAACCTAAAACTACTTCTCCTCCTCTCTCTTTGTGCGACCTCGGGAAAACAAGCCACCACCACCATCGCCACTGTACACCTCCACCACCACGACCAATACACCACCTCCCCGCCTCTACTAGGGTTGAGTTCATTTAATCACCAACACTCAAACCCTAAATCACCACACCCTTTCCTCACTCTCTTTTCAGCCGCCACCCACCTCACCGCCGTCACTCACCACCATCAACACCACTACCACCCACCTCACCGCCGTCACTCTCGGAACAGTTTCATCTCGAGCATTATTCCCATTTTTCGGGGGTAGTGTTGTGGGGAGCTTGGTTAGCGATTTATGGCTATGTGATCTTTAAAAAACTTTTGGTTCTCGTTTTGGATCTTGATCTTGACTATAAAGTGACACATGAAGCTCGGCATCACTACAAGCTCTTTTCAAAGAACCACTACCAATATCTTCACCAGTCGGCGTGCGCGGATGTGGGAACGGGTGGGTCCCACTCGAAGATGATTGACCAGAACTCAAAGTTTGACTGCTTGAAGGTGAAACCGACAATTTTGTGACACCCTCGATGGGCTTTGAGTCGACTAATAGCTGGAAACTTGGGGTTTGTGTTAGGATCAGGGGAAGCAAGATTTGGGAAGTTCGAGTAAAAAGACTCGATCTGGAATGAACCTGAGGCCACATAGAAAACATTTTTTAGAATTTTGTCCAATTTTTTGGTTTATTTGTATAATGAATGCGTTAGTTATAAATAGTCAATTTATTTCATTGAAAAGCAAAAAAGTGGATCTAACAGAATGCTTACCACCGAGGTGTTTTGCGTCTAACAAAAAAGTGGATCTAACAAAAAAGTGGATTTATTTTATTGCATCGTTAGTCCTAAGGACTAACGGTGCAAATAAATATTTGCACCGTTAGTCTTCATTAACTGATTTTACTAACAGGGGGATGTATTTGTGCCAACTTTACTAACGGAGGAATGATTTTGTGCCAAAAAAAAGTTTAGGGATGTAAAGCGAGACACTGGACAAACCGCAGGGATGTATTTTGGACTTTACTCTATATTTTAAATTAAAATTATACTTAGGGGGCTTTTTGGTAAATGCACATTATATACTAAACCACCCAAAACACACACAAATTAGACACACACGCTCTGGTTATTTTTCCTCCAAACCACCCAAAACCATCGCGAAACCCTAATTGTGAAACATCATTCAGTTAAAATGGACATTCGAGACGAATTAGCTCTATCTAATGTCGATTCATTGGCCAAATCTGATTCATCTAAAGTTTCCGATCAAAATAAGCTTCGAAATGTCGATTCTGGTATATTTTTAGCTTATTTGGTTCTATTAGTCAGTAGATGTTGCTTCATTTCTTATTTTATTGCTTATTCTTTCTTATTTGTTGATTAGTTATAAAATAGAACTAGTAGATGTACCGATTGAGGTTGTGATGGAATGAGTTTTTGGATTAGCTTATTTTTTGCTTATAGGAATCAGTAGATTGAATATTTTGTGATTGATTAGCTTATTATTTTGCTTATAGGAATCAGTAGATTGTAGTGTTTACTGATGTTAGAGTTTTTAGATTAGCGTTTACTGATGTTAGAGTTTTTGGATTAGCGTTTAATGATGTTATATATTGTTAGCATTTACTGACGTAACACACATATTTCTAAGGTAAATCTACGCAAATGAGTAGAGACAAAACAATGAAGTAAGTAGCAATGAATTAGTTGCATCACATGCCCATAGTTGCATGAACAGAAAAGTAGCAATGAAGTAGAAGTAATCGGATAATGAAGTTGTCTAATCGTCATGCAAACATCGCATAGGGAAAGAGATATCTGGTCCAACGTAGGCGCATAGGCTGCATAGATCACATGAACAGAAAATTAAGTAGGAATGAATAGAAAAGTAAGTAGCAATGAAGTAGAAGTAATTGGATAATGAAGTTGTCTAATCATCATGCAAACATCGCATAGGGAAAGAGATATCTAGTCCAACGTAGGTGCACAGGCTGCGTAGATCAGGTGCTAAAGATTATGTTTACTGATTTTTTGTACTTTGGTTAGCGTAGGTGCGTTGGTTAGCATGATATTGCGTAGGTTAGTGTTTACTTTGATGTTTGTTGTTGTGTTAGCGTTTACTGATGTTTGATACATTGATGGCGTGATATTGCTAGGTTAGGATCTGCTAATTTAACGAGAATGTTAGTTAACGAGAATGTTATTACTAGTAGTAAACATATAACTTGATTCTTCTGATTTATTCTGATTCCCATGTGATTCATTCTGAATCCCATGAGATTCATACTGAATCCCATTGGGATTCAGTATGAATCTCATGGGCTTATTAATGTTTTTTATTGTATAACTATTGTTTTTTTAATGTTTTTTTATGTTAGGGGTTGTCAGTGGTTCTCCAATGAAGAAGTGGGTTACAAAATCAGATGTGCGTCAGTTAGGGGTCGTCAAACCTGCAACTGATGTTGTTCAGGAGAAGGAAACGGTTAAAAAGGAGAATGCACTGGTTGAAAAGGAGAAGAAGGTGCCAGAGAAGAAGGTGTCGAAGAAGGAGAATGCACTGATGGGATTTTATATGGATCCTATGGGTTTGATTTTGAATCCCATGGGATTCCATACAAAATACCATAGGATTGTATCATGGGATTTTTTTGATCAATAAATTTAAATTATGTCTTTTTTATGTAGATTACTAGATTCCGATGATAAGCTGGTTTTTTTTATGTAAGTTTTTTACTTTTTGTTTTGTAAAGCGATTTTTATAGAGAACTCCATAGGATTCATATGAATCCCATGGGATTCATACAGATCCCATGTGAATCTTATGCTCCAAATATAGTATTTATGCTCTTTTTTTTAAATATTTTTGTAGAAGAAGTTGTTTGCTAAACATCTTAAGCTTTATGGGTATAAAAAGCATGCTAACATTCTCAAAGTAAAGCCAAGAATCGCAAAACTTTAGTGGAGGACGTCGAAAAACTTCCGAGATTGTGGTGTGTTCACTATGTTACATATGGAAACTTATTCTGGTGAAGCTGCTACAAAATGGGACTGTGGGCTGGTACCTGAGTCTAAAGAGCAATTGGACATGTTGCGGCGATTGAGATTTAAATTTTGTTGGAATCACTCCTAAACTAGATTACAAGTGTTAGTAATTAATATGTAATAGTTAGCTTAATTAGGCTTTTATGTTAGTATTAAAGGCAAGGCTTATGTAGAAAGCCCATAAGCCTTGGCCCATATCCAATAAGGAAAGGAAGGGACTAGGAGTGTTGCCCTAGCTCCCTCTCCTATAAATAACCTTGTAAACCTTCATTTGAAGGTTGGTTGTTCACTTTCATAATATCACCTACGCATATCCTTTCTATATTGTTCATTCGTGTGTTTGTGAGTGTGTTCAACCGATCACTTCTTTCCTATTTCTTATATTGATGCTCGTGTTACATAAATGGGAACCTAACAGTGGTATCATTCGCCAAATAGTTGGGTGAACGATTTTGTTTTTGAAGTTTAAGTGTGTTACGCGTAAGGTTCGGTGTTCAAATCTTCAAACGCTTCAAAACTTTAATTTTTTCACTTTAAAACTCAAGATTCTTGTACTTTAAAGGTTATTTGGTGATAGAGTTTCTGTTTTTGGCAAAAAATTTCAAACTTTACGTGTATTTCACTCGTTTTAAGCTTGGTTTTATTCGTGTAGTCTTCACTACGCGTAAGGTAAAAAGAGTTTTTTGATCATCAAGTTTCACACTTTTCTCATTATTTTGGTGAAACACTTTTCATCAAAAATCTCGTTTAGAAACACTTTTGGGCAAAACTTGGTAATTCTTGGTAATTTTACGCATAAGTAAACCCTAGTTTTACGCGTAAGAGTTTCTAAACTTGATCTTGGTGCTAATTGGTTTACTCGGTGTTTTTTGCTTGGATAAGCCCGAAAACACTTGACTTTGGATATCTTTTACACTGGAATAAGTGTAAAGGATTTTTGGGCAAAACCCTAGTTTTACGCCTAAGCTAAAACTTACGAGTATAATCTTTACGCCTAAGCATTGTTTTACGCCTAAGCCTTGTCTTACGCATAAGCAATTCTTACGCATAAGCATTCTACTATTAAGCTTTTGGATTACGCATAAGCTAAGGTTTTCTTAACCCTACGCGTAAGCTAATCCTACGTGTAAGCTCTCTTCTTACGCGTGAGTTGGTGTTTTTACGCATAAGGTTTTCTCTACGCTTAAGCTGTTTTCTACGCCTAAGGATACTTCATCAACAAAGTTTCATTCGACTACAAAGATCCATTTTTCAACACAAGTTTCAAGATGTCTCAACCACCATACTCTAGCTACTTCCCTCATGTGTATCCTCAACAACAACAACAACAACAACAACTCCATCAACAACAACAATTTTATCAACAACTACAACAACAACAACAACAACAACAACTTCAACAACAATTTCCTCAAGGAGCAATTCAACCACAAATGATTCAACCACCACCTAGTCTTCAAGTACAACCTTACACAAACTTTCACAATCAACATCCATCCAGGAATACTATGAAGGAACCTTCTTGGTTTGCAAAGATGTGTGAAGCTTTAAGTAGCCAAGAATCCATTCATGAAGCTGGATCGCTTGATAGACCTCCAATGCTCACTCCCAGAAACTACGATCAATGGGTGATAAGGTTCTTTAGGTTTTGTGATCTAAAGAAGCCACATGGAAAGTTCTTGAAGAAGGTCATCCTGGAAGGTCCATTTCAGATGCCTACTGTCACTACACCCAGAGATCCAAATGCTAATCCACCAAGAGGTGATATCACCAACGTTGTCAGTCTTAATGAACTCACTAGTGATTGATGAGTGTCTAAATACTCATCATTTTGTACTATCTAGACGCAAAATCATACGAAAACACTCAAAATGCATCAAAATGATGAAAATATCACAAATCGTGTTTTATGTGTTTTAAATGCAAAAGATCAAAATCGGATGAAAAAGCGTATCAAGTTTGCAAAATTAGCGATTATAGTCCCCAAGTTTCAAAAGTTGTCAAAAGCAGTCCACGGTATATCAAAATAAAGAAAAATGTCATTTAAGGTCCATGGGATTCAAAGTTGTTAAAACAAACCCTTCAAAGTTTAAAATTTGCAAAACTACAACTTTGGTCCCTCGAGTTTGAAAAATGTCATAAATGGTCCTTGGAAAATTGGAAAATGTCAAGTTTGGTCCTTGTACTTTTAGAGCTTGTCACTTTTAGCCCTTGGAGCAACTTTGATGAAATGGCAGCCTAGGTCCTTCAATTTTCAGAAATGACAAAACAAGCCCTTGTATTAATAAACCTTTAATAACCTTTGGACCTTGTCACAAACCAATTTGGACCCCTGCCAACCATTGTGACCCCTTCCCTTTTGACCCCCCTTTAATATATTAGCCGGTCAAAATCTGGTCAAAACACCCCCTTAGCGCGTTTTTTCTTTCTTCCCCAACCAAATCCCTGAAATCACTCAACATACCATTTCCCCCTCCTCACTCTCTTCCTTCCCTTGTCCCCTCCACCTCTACACAAAACAAGAATCATTAAATGATCCTCCCCATTCACTCAACCTCACCCACGCGAATATCCATTTCCCGCCAAAAATGCAATCTATGGCCAATATTCACTTAAGTGATCCAAGGGTCTCAAAAAGAAGGTGGGATCAAATCAGAAACAAGCGGGGAGTTGATTGGAGTATAAAAAGAAGAAAGAGGAGAAGAGAAAAGGGAGAAGTTAGTTTTTATATTTTCCCTTAATGTCGTTTTTTTAAATAAATATTGTAGTTTAAATCAAAATGATGTAATATAAGTTTCTATGTATTGGATTTAAGATAATTAAGTGTTTGTAATCAAGTTTCAGTCCTAATTCCAAGTTTCATTTAAGCTTCATAATTTCAAGTTCACTGTTACAAAATACATTTTCGAAGTCTTATATGCAAACCTTTAACATCTTATTTTTAAGTTCCAAATAGTTTAGTTAAGCTATTTAAAGCTTTTTGTAAGCTTAAAAATCATTTTCAAACAAATTTGGTTGATGGTCAACTAAAGTCAACTGTGAAGTGAAATTGAGGTTCAAGCAGTTTGGAAATGAAATGGGTTGATTCAAAGTTGATATTGGGTTGGATTAGCTTAGGATAGAGCAGTTATGGGTTTGGTTTAGCCTGAGAAATAAGTTGGACCTATGTAAGTTTGTATTTCATTTTTTTTCAATTTCAATCTCTTTTGCATATTATGCTTGAACTTGTATCTGTGGTAACCATTAGTGTAAACTTGTTTATAAAGTTGCATTTGGGTCTTGTAAACTCAATTTGGTCATTAGTACAAGCTGGATCAGTAGCTAGCCCATTTTTATTTGCATATCAGTTGCAACAGTGGTGTTTGGATTGGAAGCTTAATCTGTGTTACAGGGTAGCTCAGTAGTTAGGACTTTGTGCTTCAGGCTTATTTAGCATATTTGAACCCATTCTAGTCATAATTTTGAGTCTGCCTGCTCTCCAAGTCAAAATTCATTTGAATCCATCCTAAGTACTTTACTGTTAAGATTTTCATAAATCAAAAGTTAGTTTTGTGTTTAGAAATCATAAACATTGATTGCATTGTCTTTATTTCATCATATTACATCATATTCAGTCCTAAGATTAGCTTCAAATTTCATTTAAGTCAACATTTCACAACTGCTTCAAATAGTCAACTTGCAAAAGTCAGTTTTTAGCCAACTAGGGAGATTTTTCCTGGATTCGTTTCTGAGCCTCATCATGTGAAACTTGGCATTTTAAAAACTTCAGTTGGTCCCCTTTCTTATTGTCATTTTTGTTGAATTTTATCAAATTTTTAGAAGTCTCAAAAAGGCTTGTCAACATGGGCATATATGCCCTGTGCAACTGACTCAGTTAGCACTGAGTCTGCACAGGGATCTGGCAAGGTCTGCACAGGGCTCATTTTGGCTCACCAAGGTCTGGTATTTGGTTTAGACAAACTTTGCCAGGTCCTCTTGAGGTTCCAACATTTGCTCTTTAGTTTCCAGCTTATTCAAGTGCTTATTTTCTTGTCCAAAGTAAGTACCTAAATCTGTTTTTATCTCTTGAGCTCATAACCTCAAATCTTTGCAGTTGATTATTCAGAGGTTGTGTGTTGTTGTTTTAGTTCATTTTGAGTTATTTTAGCTTATCCAAGCTTACGTGATCGATGGGTGGTCCTTGGTGCTCATTAGCTTATTCATGCTTATTTCTAAGCACTTGTGCTTCGATTCATTTTCCTCCAAGCAACCCACTGTTTTATATTTTCCTTGATTCTAAATATTATTTTAGAGTTATCTTGAATTTTCATATTTTTCCAGCCTTGTTTGCTATTTTCTTGATTTTAATTAGTTTTTAAGCATTTTAATTAGCATTAAATACAAAAAATTAAGAAAAGTTTCAAAAAATAATTTTCATTTTCTTAAGTTTAGATAAATAAAAAAAGCCAAAAATATTTTTCCATAATTTTCTTAGCTTAAATAGTATTTTCTAGCATTTTAATTAGTTTTAAATAGTATTAAATTAATAATAAATATATAAAAAGTCAAAAAAATATATTTTCAGTTTTAAAATAAGTTTTATAATATTTTAGATTTTCCTAAGTCATAATTTTATTTTTCTAGCTTTATTTCATATTTTATCATATTTTAGGTTATTATTAAATACTTAAAAATAGTTTTTAATTAATAATAATTAGATAAATAGTTATAAAAATAATTTTCTTTTTCCAATAATTTTATTTTATAATTAAGATTGTAAAAATGTATTTTTCATATTTGTAGGTCTTTTATCTCTTTAATATTACGTTTTATTTTGTACGTTAACGTAGTTTTTAATTTAAACGTAAGTTTTAAATTTTAAAACGTTCATCATCATTGTAAAAATAGGGATATCGTTTATTTAATATAGTTTATCTTTTTAATTTTCTTAATTTGTATTTAAGTCGCTGTAATTTATTAACTTTTTCTTTAAGTATAATTATCCATCAAAACCTTTTCCGATCACTATCCTTAGTGATCATTCTATCGTCTGATCAAGTGTTTGCACACCATTGAGTCTCCGTGGGACTTAACGACCCAGGAACCTACTATATTCCTCTGATCTTAATTGCATTAGTGTTTGAGCTGTTTTAAGTTTGTTACGGTTGACCATTCACAAGTGGTTAGCTTGTGTAATTAAACTTGACGGTTTTGCACCAATCAGTGATCAACTTCTACACTTTGAATCCGATGAACTGGCAATGCAATACATCCTTTTGGGATTACCTAATCCGATACTTCGAAGTGTTGATGCTCAAAAGACTGCTAAAGCAATGTGGGAGCATATTCATCTTCTCATGGAAGGCGCATAACTCAATCGAAGACATGGAATCCAAAATCTACTTGGCTTATGAACACTTCATGATTGAACCGGGGAGACATTAGAGTCATATCATCATCGATTCTCGAGATATCATCAATGACTTGGACAAACATAACATCATTATGCCAAGAATTCTTTGTCAACACTAAGTTCACGAGTAGTCTTGGTCCCGATTGGGAAAAGTATGTCATTTTCATTCGTCGAGCAAAGAATCTTCATCATGCTACATACGGATTGTTGTACGACTATTTGAAGCCCCACCAAAAAGAAGTTGACAAAGAAAGGGTTATCTGTGGACTCCTATCTCACCTTCACTTCGGATAATCAACAATTAGCTTTGTGGGCTCAAACTTGTTATCCTCGATTCCGACATTACAAACGTCTTCACAAATCCTCCACAACCAATCGCAACAATTACCCCATATGATCCGTCACAACACCAATCTCAAGAAACTCAATTGGTTCCATACAACAACAACAATGATCAAGCACTACGGTGAATCTAATGAGGATACGAAGCTTTCGATGCATTGCAACAAGGGTTTGTCATGATTGCTAGAGCCTTCGGCCGATATTCAAACAAATCCAACAATCGCATTCGTACCTCATCAAACACAAGGAATCGTTTGTTGTTAACAATGGACGTGTTGAAGTTTAGAATCGTGGTAATGTTCGCCGGATGGTTGGTGGTCAAGGTTTAATCCAATGGGAAGGAATAACATGGGTGCTCCACAACAACATAGGGCTCAGTGGTTGAGCAGGTAATACTCGAATAGGATTAATGGTCTTCGTTGTTATAACTGTAATGAGAAGGGTCATCGGCTAATGCATGCCCAGCCGAGGACAAGAGGCAGCGCTTATCATAAATAGGCTTTACTCTTGGCTCTTAAGGATGAAGCTGGTGGAACTCTTACCAACAAGGAATAGAGCTTCATGGAAAATGCAGATTCTGATGATGATATGGAGGACTTGCAGGCTAATGCATCAGTTATGTTGATGGCAAACATGTACGAACTCCACATGAGTGATACAAGCCCAGTGCATGACACTGACGACTTGTCTCAGTTACTGGATCAAACTATAATCATTACTGATCTGATATCTCCGCCAACATCTGCATCTGACAAGGATCAAAGTGTTCAACATGAGCCGACTACATCTCATTCCGATGATGATCAAATAGATCCCGTAGTTATATTTGACGATCAAGATGACCTTATGGTTACCTTTGATAATCAAGTTGACTCCGTGGTTATACTTGAGGATCTGACTAATGATCATGTTGAGACTCACGTTGAACAAGCTGAGCTTTCGTCTAATCTAGATATTGAGCTCATGACCTTACTTAAAGACCAAGAATATCGACTGGAAATATGCAAAGACATCAATAAGCAATTAAAGGACAAAAATGCACTATTAACTAAGGACAATGAATGCTTAAATTATCAACTCAACATTTTTCAAACTCAAGAAAAACGTGAAAAATGTTTTGAAGTCGCTTTTGCTAAATCTTACCAAAACGAAAAATCATTAGAATAACTGAAATATGATCATAAACAACAAATTAACGCTCTTACTTTGGAAACTCAAAAGCCAAGTCTCGAGTTGTTAACTTGTCAAAACATTCTGTGAGTACAAAAAGCATTCAACGAAGCGAATAGATGACTATCTTGAAGAAATTGTCGACTTACAAAACAAAATCAAAGAGTTTGAAATGTTGTTTATAAACATGGTGAGTCAATCACAACTATTTAAAAGTTTACGTTTAAACCAAATCCAAATAGATATGGACCGAATCTTGCGATTACAAACCAAAGTTTTCAAATAGAGCATTCAAACCAAATCACGAAGTTTACGATGCGAGAACATAGAATTGATGATTCCATTATGAGTGTTGTTGAATATAATCGTCAAGAGGAATTAGATGCAGAAGACGAGAGTCGATCAAAATTAGAAAATGTTGTTTATAACAAACCATTTAACTATTCAAAAGCCATCACTTTCGTCGCACAACATGATAATTCTAACACACCTTGGGTTATCACGCCTATTTCTGAGGCTTCTAATGATGGTCCCCAACCCAATTATGCACAAATTAATGGTCCTTTACCTGCACTTAGTGAAGTAAAATCAATACCGGAAAAATGTCAAATTATTAAATATTTTGAAACATTCATTTCGGACATCAAACTTTGGAACGTGAAATTGAACTCAATTACGAAATAAAAGTTGAACATTTTCAATCGCCTCATGCGAGAGCACAAAGAGATATTTTTCGAAAAGAATTTTACCTCATGTCCGAATTTGAAAATGTTTATATTGGGAAAGGATTTTCACAAGGAGCTTGGACTTATGAAAGAGTTTTCGAACAAGCGAAACATCGATTTCAAATACAAAGCATAAAAGAAAATGTTAAGAAAAGATGTTGATCGACTCTTGGAAGATGTTATCTGTCTTGATATCAATAATGTTGTGTTATTACATTCATTGCATATGCATTTGATTATATCTCTGTTGATTACATTGATTACAAAAATGTTGAGAATACTAATACTGTGTTACAAATCAAGTCTTTAAAAGTTGAAAATGAACGATTGTTAAACGAGTTTTCAAATGCAAAACATCGTCTTCAATAGTGTCAAAAAGATTTTCAAAATCGTGAACTCGCTTTGCAAAATAAAATCAACCAGTTGCATACCAAAACTCTTAGTCCAAAACTTGAGCAACTGGATGATGAAAATGTGTCTTTGAAGTGTCAAATCTCAAAATATGAACAAGAAATTTCAAAAGTTAAAAAGGAATATGGTGTCATATTTGATTTACTCAAAAGACTCATGCTAAAGCGTCAAAAGACCTTGATGATCATCTTGCATACACCAAAGATGTTTCTGACGAGATGGACTCACTCGTTACGAAAATCTAGATTTGTTACACAAAATCCATGATCTAAAAGCGAGTTGGTGAAACTTAAGCAAGATAGGGATAGTAACAACCGTAGTAATCGCACCTACACAGATTCAAAATGACTCTAGAACATCTAATGACAAACCACAAGAAACTAATGTGCTTCCCTCTACTGAAACATGAATAGTTGCCTCTTTTCCCTACGCCCGCACTTCACCGCCTAGGAGCAATACAAGGAAGAATAGGAAGTTGCGACGTAAGAAAAGAACAATAAAGAATGCTAAAGTAGAAGAACACCTTAGGACTTTGAATAAAACTCAAGTTGCACCCACTTTAGATATTGCGTCTGACAAATGTAATGAACAAAGTGATGTAACGAATGCTGAATCTTTAAGTACTCTTAATGTTTTGTTTGAAGCTTCTTGTGTTGGTTGTCGTAAAAGCATGTTTTCTGGTTGTCATGATAAATGTGTTGCTAAGGCTATCTTGAATCGTAAGCGGAATAATAGAAAACGGAATACCTCTAGGCCCACTAATGCTTCTAAGTCTGTTCTAGGTAAACCTCCCTCTAGTATTCCGACTACGATCATTGATGTACCCATAGAACCACCTTCACCTCCTAGGAAGAAATTATCACCTAGTGCATTCACTAAGACCAAAGCTAAGACTAGTTGGAGATGGCAGAAATGGTTACACAATACACTTGGATTTAAATGGATACCTAAAATCATTAATATGTGTGTTTCTACTATAGCGCTTGAACCCTCTAACTCTTCGGGTTCCACATCTACTTCTATTCCATCCGTGTCGTGCGTGTGTAATGCGGTGTCTGAATCATCCTTTGGATTGTTGATAGCGGATGTTCCCGACACATGACATGCAATCTCAAACTATTATCAAACTTTGTTGCAAAGTTCATTGCACCGTCGATTCGGGAATGATCACTTCGCACTATCATGGGCTACGAAGATTACATCAATGGCAACATCGAAATTAGCGGGGTTTATTATGTGGAAGGCCTCGGTCACAATCTCTTCTCGGTTGGTCGGGTTACGTGATGGAGATTTGGAAGTTGTTTTTCGGGAGAAAACTTGTTTCATTCGTGATCTACAAGGAAACAATCTTATGTTTGGTACCATAATTCAAGTCTTTATACAATCTCAATGCAAGACATGATTGTTTCATCTCCCATCATCTACTTTCAAAGGCAACATCTACAAAATCTTGGCTATGGCATCGTCGTCTCTCACAATTAAACTTTCAAACCATAACCAATCTTGCATGGTACAAACTTGTTGAAGGTCTCCCAATATTTCGGTATTCTAAAGATCACCTTTGCTCAGCTTGTGAACAAGGGAAAAGCACTCGTGCTCACTTTCCTTCAAAGGTGGAACACAACTCACAGCATGTGCTTCATCTTCTTCACATGGATTTATGTGGCCCGATGCGCGTGCAGACTATTAATGGCAAACGCTACATCTTGGTAATTGTGGATGACTACTCAAGATGGACTTGGGTTTATTTTCTTCGAAGTAAAGATCAAGCTCCACAGATGATCATCACCTTTCTTACAAAAATTCAAGTTTAGATCCGGAACACGATCGGACAAATCGAGCAGACAAAGGAAATGAATTTGTGAATCAAACTCTTCGTGCATATTATGAGAAAGTGGGAATTGAGCATCAAACATCCATTGCACGAACACCAGAACAAAACGGAGTTGTTGAAAGACGAAATCGTACGTTAGTGGAAGCTGCAAGAACGATGTTAATCAATGCAAAACTCCCAGATTACTTGTGGGCTGAAGCCGTGTCAACTGCATGCTACACTCAGAAAATGATTACCAAACGTCACAACAAAACACCTTATGAGCTTATCCACAACCGTAAACCGAATCTCAAACACTTTCATGTATTTGGATCCCTTTGTTATCCGAATAATGATCGTGATGACTTTAGTAAGCTCAAAGCCAAAGTCGTCATTGAGTCTTTGTTGGATATTGTGAAAACTCTAAAGGTTACTGGATCCGGAATCGTCGTACAAGGAGATTATGGAAGCGATTCATGAAAATTTTGATGAGCTTCTGAAATGGCTTACGAGCATAACAACTTAGAACCGGTCATAACCGTTTAAACTTCCTCAAACCCCATCATCACCGAACCTTGTTTACAACTTACTCGACGTCAAATGGAACAACTATTTGCTCCTCTGTTTAGTGATGAGCGTACTCGGATGTATCAAATGTTTCACTACTCAACCCGATCATAATCAAATACGATACACCGCTACAACAACTCTTGTTGAGGAAGCACCACCATTGATTCTACAACAACGGTCGAACAAACCGCATCCAATGACGCCGAACCAACGATGATCTTCGAACAATGAAGTACCCCCACCGCAGATTATGATCAAAATCGTTCTTCAATCCATTTGCTAATGAAGCGCCACACATGATGTTGCGAGAATCATCCACAAGCCATTTAAATCCTCTGTCTGCGAATGTATATCAACATCAACCCTCCACACATCGTTGGGCTAAAGACCATCCTCTAGTGAACATTATTTGCAACCCAAATCAACCAGTCGTAACTAGACAACGACTTCAGACTGACGGTGAACATTGCATTTATGCACTTACCGTATGCCAAGCTGAACCCAAAAACATTAAGGATGCCATGACATATGACAATTGGATTGAATCCATGCAAGAAAAACTCAATCAGTTTAAATGTCTTGAAGTATGGGAATTAGTTGAAAAACCAATTGGAGTCTATGTTATTGGTCTCAAATGGATTTGGAAAGACAAGATGGACGCTGAAGGAACGGTTATCCGCAACAAGTCACGTCTGGTGGATAAGGGTTATAGACAGGAAGAAGGGATTGATTATGAGGAATCATTCGCACCAGTTGCTAGACTTGAGGTCGTTCGGATCTTTCGCATTCGCGACTCACATGAACATCTTGGTCTTTCGGATGGACGTCAAAGCGCCTTTCTCAATGGGCGAAAAGCGGTCTATGTAGCCAGCCAGAAGGATTCGTTGATCCAGAGTTCCCGAACCACGTTTACAAATTGAACAAGGCTCTCTACGGACTCAAACAAGCCCCTCGGGCGTGGTATAATGAGTTATCCTCCTTTCTCCTCTCTAATCATTTCATTAAAGGATCGGTCGACCCAACACTATTCATACAATATCACAGGAAACACATTTTAATCGTTCAAATTTATGTGGATGACATCATTTTTGGGTCAACACATCTAAAGTACTCAAACACTTTTTCCAAACTTATGAAAAAACATTTTGAAATGTCCATGATGGGTGAACTTACATTCTTTCTAGGATTGCAAGTTCATCAATCACCCCGTGGTATTTTCTTGAGTCAGTCCAAATATGCCCTTGAAATTTTAAACAACAATGGAATGCAAAGCTGTGATACCTATGCCACTCCAATGGCACATACCAAGCCGGACGATTTGCATGGGAAATTGGTTGACCTTACCAAATACCGAAGTATCATTGGGTCTCTTATGTATCTAACGACCGATGGACCGATATTGTCTTTGATGTATATCTTTGCTCCGTTATCGATCGAGACTAATCAAACTCACCTCTACGAGGCTAAAAGAATCTGCGATACATCAAGAGAACCATTAACTTAGGAACGGTATCCGAAGGATTCGGTTTTGAACTAATAGCTTTTTCGAATGGCGATCACACAGGTTGCTTAGATTCTCGGAAAAGTACTTGGTGCTCTACAATTTCTTGGTGATAAAGCGGTGTCATGGCAATCGAAGAAGCGAGGATTGTACATCGTTGTCCTCAATCGAAGCGAGAATATGTAGCCATGTTAGCGTGTTATGCTCAAGTCAATTGGATGAGAACACAACTCAAAGACTATGGTTACGTGTTTGATGAATTTCGATGTCTTTGCGACAATCGAAGTGCTATTGCGATCTCGTGCAACTCGCTCAACATGTTGGGATATGAAAGTCTTTGAAGAAGTCAAAGTATTGGAAGAAGTCAAAATCTTGCTAAAGAAAAGTCAAAATCTTTCTTTGTCGAAGTCAAAGTCTTGCAAAGCTAAAGAAGCTATTATATTCGTTTATGGAAAGCTTTGTTATTCTAGAATATTCTTTGTTTAGATTACTTGTCATACAAGGTTACAAATTGTAAACCGACTAGGGTTATCCTTCAGCCTATAAAAGGACCCCTAGATTGGCATTAGAGTTTACGAGTTCACAAGTTTACAATACGCATATTATTAGAGTTTTAGAGAGTTCGATATTAGTGTTTTAGAGTTGTTTAAGAATCTGCATAACAAGCAGGTTTAGAGTTATTAATAAAATCATTGAAAGTTAAAGTTATATTCTTCTTAGCTTTGTTAAGTAAATTCCACATACTTAATAGAGTTTGCTCAGTGTTTCATTGTTAATAACTTAGGATTTATCCGAAGTTGTTAAACCCTTAACAAGCTATATAGTTAGTTTGGTTAGAGTACATCGATCCAACACAACATTCGAAATCAAAGCACATAGATCTTCGATATCATTTCATCAAGGAGCATGTGGAAAAGGGTACTGTTGAATTATACTTTGTGGTCGAATACCAACCGGCGGATCTTCTCACCAAAGCCTTAGCTCACGCTAGGTTTCTTGAGTTGGTCCACCGGATTGGTATGCGGTGTTTGACTCGGAGGAACTGGATGAACTTTTAAAACAATCTTAAAACCAGTCAAACACCAAAACCTCTTTTGTAAATATTTTCAAAAACAAAATACAAAAATATAAAATCTAATAAAATTCAAAAATATTCTTCTATCTAAATTTCTTTTAACATGGCATGTACAAATCTTCCATCAACACTTTACTATTTCAAAATCTCAATATTTTTACAGTCAAGTGTTGAGGGGGAGAAAGTCAATATTTTTCTGTTTCATAAAACCTTGTACTTGCATGTTACCTTAATCCGGTTGTTTCTTTGATAATGGTGGTCATATTTCTGGTTCATTGACACTCCCCGTACTCAAATTTATAAAATTTCATTATTTCTTAAGTCAAGCGGGAGTGTCATCAAGTCTCTTTCCTAATATCATACTTTACGTAACCAATATGGAACTTATGGGCTGTGGATGAAAATGGTTGAGGTGGAGGGACCAAAGCTGTCAAAAGTTCAAACTAATTTTTAACAAAACCCTCCACCTAAATTTTCAAACTCATTAATTTCATACATTAACTCTTTCAACCACCAATCCTACGCCTAATATTTCATCTTCAAATCCGTGCTTTAAACTCCCGATTTGTAAGTGGTTTTATGATCTTAATGTGTTTACAAACATAGGTTTTTAATTTCATAAACATCCAACGGCTGGATTTTGTGTATGGAATGATTTTATGTTCTACGCGTATGCGTATGAACACAAAATCATCATTGAGTGTTTATGATGGTTATGTGGTGTCAAAATGCTTAAAATCAGTTGTTATAAACATTTCCTACATTAATTTCCACCCAAAAACGTTTTGATCATGATTCAAGAATTAGGGTTTATGCGTGGGTTTAGGGATTTTCTTATGTGAGTGATTCTGGACAATTAGATGGGTGTGTTATGGTTGTTACATGTTTAATTAATGAAAACCAGTCACAAATCATACCCAGAAACATGAATTTTGTGAAAATTAAGATTTAGGGTTTATACTCGTATGAATTGGGTATTTTTGATTAAAGAGGTTTTAGATGTTAAAACTTGTTGCAACACTATCATAAGGCCTCTAAGTTATCCCAGAACCAATTTGGTCCCATATCCATGGATAGATTGCTTACTCGTAAGAATTAACCCTAGGGTTTTAGTTTTACACCTAAGCATTATCTACGCGTAACCTAAACTGAATGAGATATCATATGTGGATGAAAGGGATTGAATTAATATGTTAATAAATGTGTTATGATAAATTTGTTTCAGGTTTTTACGCATGAAAATTCAGAATCAAGGTTAACCATTGCATACCTACGCATAAGGATCACTTTACGCGTAAAGTGTTATTCGTAAGAGAAATCTTACACGTAACCTTTACGCGTAAGGTTCTACAAAGGGGACTACGCGTATCCTGTGAAGAATATGCGTAAACTTGAGTCTTACGCATAAGGTTCACTCTTACGAGTAACCTTACGCATAAGCTCTATCATATGCTTACGCGTAAGCTTAATGCTAAGCTCTTTTCTTACGCGTAAGTTAAGTTCCTACACATAAGCTTACAACTACGCGTATGGTCTACTGTTTACGCATAAGCTTGCAAATCCTACGCCTAAGCCAAATTTTAGCCAAAATTATGAATTGTTACGCGTACAAACTCGTAAATAAATAAATCATAACGTCACGAAACCAAAATGTCACTAATAAGCTAAAATGGTTTATATGTTGTGAAAATAAGTGAAAAACTTGGACTTCAAAATTCAAAATTAATCAACTCACGAAAACTTATCACGACTACTTTGGACTGTTGGACAAACAAGTGACGTTGGACTCGTAACATTCATTAACATAACATATTCAATAATTAGACAATAAAATCAACTATTGACTAACGTAATGTCTTTCGATATGTTGGTTCTTTTGGCTAAATATCTTTCAGATCACGATATGGACATCCAAATGGAAAATGTTGATGCACCAAATGTTCTCTCAATGGAAGACATCTTCCCAACGGTTACACAATGAAGATTAGGAAGAACAATATCAGAGTCGACTTTGATAACTTCACATGTTCTGAGTCTTCTTGTCAAATTGTTGTGGATATTCTGAAGACTCATCCTTACAAGAACATGCTCACGAATTCTGCAACTGTGCCGGTGATTTATGTTCATCAATTCTGGCATACCATGCAGAAGGTCAAAGGTCAAGATGTTGTGACAGTGACACTTAACGACAAACAAGTCACTATCACACCAGCAGACTTAAGGGCTATTCTCCTTTTTCCTACCATCCAGCCTGCTGATTACACTGCTACTCCTTCGGAAGAGGTCTCTCTCCAGTTCATGGTCGACATCGGCTATGATGAAGCTGCTGGGATCATCACAAAACACTCATCAGTTGATATTAAGAACATCCCCAACCATGGAGAACCTCTACATCATGATTGCGAATCGGTTTACGGGCGTGGCGGTGGTTTTGAGCATCCGAAGCTCATGGAACTACAAATATTTTGGGCCATGGTCAATATGAAACACGCCGAATTTGTAGCTCGATGCGGGGCGACATGATATCTTACCTTAAAAGCACGGCACCAAGATCCCTTATATCGATTACAAAACTGTTGATCCAAGGGCTCTGTGGAATAATCCGATATTCCTCGAGACTTGATGATCCCAACCATCACTCCGTGTTGCTTGAGCCCACACTCAATGTTGTCAGATTTAAGGACTCAACAACAAAGAAACAAGGTGCGGTGTTACCAGATTGCCTTCTTACTGCTGCTATCAAGGAACTTCAATCGTACAAACGATATATGGAAGCAGTTGAATTAGGCAAAGTGGGGTTCATTGATGAAAAGTCTTCTGGTACACCTGTTTGGAAGACCAGGAGAGGCAGTGCTGGAAGTATTGCGAGCACTGAGAGTACGAGAAAGTATCCAAAGAGAAATCCTTCCAGCAAAAGGAAAGTACCATCAACGGTTTCTATTCCTATTCCTAAACCAGAACCCAAACTAATGGACGAGGACTCTGAGGAAACTGAAACGGACGAAGAGGTTATCTACTCTGAAACTCCAACCGATGATACTTTGACAGTAGCAAAACCTCTAAGTCCCAAGGCTGATAAAGGGAAAACTCCAGTGCTAGAGCAGGAAGAAGAGAGCTCAGAAGAAGAGCCACTGGATGAAGACAAAGACTACAGAAAGAAGGTAAAGAATCTCAGACTCCAACATGTTGCTCAGGAATTCAACCTACAACAAACTCGTGGCCTAGGGGTTCAAGTGGTGGTGCACTAACCACACCAGTTTTCGATGTGGTTAATCAACCCGATAAGGGAACTGGTACCACCACCCACGAATCACAACAAAAGCAACTGGAAGATAAGATCATTTTTGACTTTGAGGAACCTGAAAAGAAAAAGGAGAAGACGGAGAAAATTATCGATGAAGATGTTGAGGCCGTGGCTAAAGAAAAAGCAGATAAAGAAGCTCAAGCTCAAGCAGATGAAGAAGCTAGGGTTAAGGCGGAAGAAAAGGCTAAAGCCGAAAAGGTGGCCGATGATTATCTTCTAGATAGTCCCGTACGCAGCAAGGAACAAACTTCTGAGCCACCAAAGGACCCTGAGCCTCCTCATGTCTCATCATCATCAGACTCATCTTCTCACTCATCACCTCCACCATCCAAAGGCACCACTAGATCCGCATCCAGATCGATAAAGAAGCCAACCGACACTTGGGCATCCCGAGCAAAGACAAAGATTGTTAAAGCTGTCAAGCAAGTAAGGAAGAAAAACGTAGTCAAAAAGAAACTCAATCAACTCACGATGAATCAATCTTTTCAAAATGGGATAAGCGAGATGTTGAGAGAGCGGGAACAGATCCGTAAGTTTCTCAATCGAGACATACAGGTGAAATGAACAAGACGATTAAGGAATACACTCATAAGTTCCTTCTCGACACTGTTCCTGGTGTAACAAGAAAGATGTTCACCAGACAACTCTATCCGAATCTCATGCGGTTGGTCAAGCAAACAATAAAAGCAACGCCTTTAACAATAACAATCAACCTAATCGAGCTGCGAGCTACCTCCGTCGTAAATGGTTTCCAAGCTTGTACTACAAATGTCTCAACAATCTGCAACGTTTACTTCTGACGAAGCTAAACTGTTTGACGCATTGCTGGAATACCAACTTAAAACTTCTTGCAAAGCGGCAGCTGAAAGGCCAAAGCGTCCGAGAGACGATGATGATCAGGATAAGGATAAAGAGTCCAAACGCAAGAAGAAGTCGGTGAATCCTCCTCCATGCCTCCACCACACCCAGGACCACCGAAAGAAGATCTCCTCCACGTTCTGCACTCTCTCGAGAAACCTCGGGACTCGAGTTACCACCACAAACAGAGAAAACGGTGATCATTTCGAATACACGGTGGTGATGATGAAGAGATCCACGAGCCCCAACAACAACCCACCTCTTCGCAACAACAAAGAAACCGAATCATCATCAAAGCCTAAGAAAAGAAAAAGAAGACCGTTGTTGTCTCATGGCTAGATGAAGATACTACCGAAGAATATGACTGGTTTTCTAGACTTGTTGATGCTACCTCTTCATTACCAGAAGGTCAAGAAATGGTAGATGGCCGTACAATGGAGCATGTGAAGCTTATACAAGAAAAGTTCAAAGTGAAGAAGATGACTAAGGCAGAGTTGAGGCGAATCAAGAATGATGCATTTTAACTACTTAAAGACAGCTCAGAAAGTGCAATTGAAGTCGAATATCATCTTGATAACATTGCACGAGCCATGTCTAACAACATTGATTGGCTCAATCCTGAATCAAACATTGACTTCACCAGACCAGACAAAGCTCCATACTACACTGACTGGACCAAACCTTTACCTACCATTGGCGGACCGGATCAACCCAAGATTCCATTCCGCTATTTCTTCAACAACGACTTAGAGTTTCTTCTACACGGTAGCGATGTCTCCAAGAAATACGCTACATCACTCACACTCCTTTCCTACAAAGAATATACTCCAACAACATAGCCATCGAGGAAGGCGCCACACATGTTTACTAACAAAGTGGAAAAGTATGACCTCGATGCATTGTATGGGATTCATCATTGGCACGAGCGCGAAGAATCTACTACAAAAGCTACCGTGTCCTCAAGTCGAAAAGGAAGTGTTTAGTGATAAGCGAATCGTTGCTATTCAAAGATGTTTCCTTGTCGTCGGTGGGACTACACATTCCTTAAGAAAATAGTGGTCAAACGCCAAGACGAAGAGGAATATGACTTCTGTGAAGCGGATTTTCCGAGATTGTCTCTAAACGACATTGAAGATATATATCTTGCAAAGGTACAAGGACGAATGCGAAAATTATCTACAACTATTCAACGCGAGTACATCAAGTCATTACTAATCTTCATCAGAAGCATCGTGATCCAAGAACGTGTAGAAGATATTCAACTTGCCGTGGAATCATACCAGAAGCGCGTTAATCTCACAAAACCACAACTCGATCTTCCCGACATAAACCAACTTGCTCAGTACACTCTTATCAAGAAACCATTTGGGGTAGTCTACAGAAGTTAACTACACCACAATCGCTTCATGGCGTGCAAAGAGTTACACAAGTTTGGGGATCACACATTGAAGAAAGTCAGGGACGGTTTAGCTTATCGGTTAAAGGAGATACACGACGGCATAGGGTCACCGAAGAGATGGAATTTGAGGGACAGAAGGGATGTTAAGAAGATCATCACGCAGATTGATGAAAGGTTGTTTAGGCGGGATCAGATCAGAACATTGGAGAGTTTCGTTGGTGGTCGTCCGAGGATATCTCTCACAGGCTATCAACGTCCAGAACGCATTCCTGGAGTTATTACTGGACTATCTGAGTCTCCTGGTACCCCTTGATTTGTTTCTCTTATCATATTTTGGATGTGTGATTTATATTATGGCTTGTGCACACATTACAGTGTACAACCCGTACTTGTAATGAAAGGACCATGTGGTACGCTTCAGTGCCACAATCCTTATAAAAGGAGCGAAAGCTTCTTACTTTTGAGTAAAACTAATCAAAACTTTCATTTTCAAAGTTTTGCTCAAAAGAACAAGTACTTCCCCTTATGATTTTCAAAACCTCAAAAGTTAATATCACTTGTTGAGGGGGAGTATTTGCTTAAAAACTTTGTTCACAAAATTTTTCTTTGTGGTAATCTTCCCGCAAAACTCGAAATGGACATATTCGATATCAAATTTCGTCAAAAATAACATTTATATGCCATTTTTGAGGGGGAGAAAAATTAAGTGATAAGAAATATGTTGTGAATTGCCAATGAATCGTCGTGCTAAAAAGACTTAACCAATGAATTGACGAGATCTTAAATGTTAGTAACTCGAAAAGACTTGTCCGGGACGGGTAATAATTTCAAGCTAGTTCGCTAGTGATGTAAACGTGTCTCGCAAAGGACTTGTCTTAGTAGAATGTACCATTCGAGAAACTCTTGATAAACATGAACTTTAACGGGTTTGACAACCTTTCGAGGTTTGTCCACACCTTCAAGGTAGTTATTAGAGCTAGTTGTCACCTAAAAGCTGACAATGCAACTCTTTAACTATGCAACGTAACCGTGTCTCGCGGAAATTGTTTATCTAGAGTTGATCAATTCAAAAGTGCGCGCTCTTCTCTCACAGTGCAAATTTCTGTCAACATTCTTAAGCACGTGTGGAGGGGGAGTATTTCTACAAAATACAAAACTCTCACAGTGGTACTAAAAGCTTTTATCCATAACCACTTTGAAAGATTTTCATGAAAATGGTTTACGGCAACATAGGTTAGTCATGGTGTTATAAGGTGACTAAAGTTAGGAATAACCGTCCTATGATCCGCCAGAGCCGGAGGGATCTACCCAAGGACACCACCAATAGTTAGAATCAGAAGTCCTTAGGTATGATTATAAAAAAGGAGAAATGAGAATCGGAGAAAGAAGGAGTTGAAGAATTAAAAGAAAAGTAAAGAAAAGGCGAAAAGAAATAGCCCTCCGTTATTCAACTTAGGGCGATACACGGGTTCAATTCATATACTCTTGGTTGTCACTTGATGACACCGTATTGAAGATCAAAGTTGTCATGGACCCGGTGGCGCATGCACTAAACCTTCTTAGCCACTCGAGTTTCTCTCAACGAAGCTTGTTTCATTCTCACAGGAACCCTACGTAAACTATCGGCTTTCTCTTAGAGATTGTTTGTTATTGAAGAAGGAGACCCTCTCCTAGTCTCCGCTCGGAAAACCAAAGCGCACTATCGAGTCTAGAGCCACGAGATTCATCAAAAGATCTCTTAGGTACACTTGACATTTCATCACTTGTCGCTCAACATTAAGGGGCCGCAAGTGATCCATTATCGAGTCCTACGGATCTTAGCAATGCATGTCGAGAACATTTATGAGAGGTTCACACATGCGATCTCGGTGATTGAATGGAAACTCCCGCCGGGGTCAACATCAAACAACCACGACAAAGAGTCACTTGGTAACTCCTTGTGGGTTACGCTTAGTGTGTCTCAAGCGGTCTCTGATCGTGGGGTGATGCTTGGTGTACCTCGGCGACTCATCCGAATCAGTAGGTGTACTTGACATCGCGTTATCTCACTTGTGGGACTCCGGTTCGAGAATGACCTTTGTGAGAATTAAAGTCATGTTTTCACACTATCTCATTAACACACTCAAGTTCAAACTTGTAAGCACCGGATTATTTCTAACCCATGTTTTATGTTTTCTTCTTATGGATGCTCGGGGTGGAAAAGATCGTGCATATTCTCCACATGCTCATACCAACATCAACACTAATTGAAGTTCTCTCAAAAGGCAACACAAAGTCGAATGATTCTTCGTCAAAGCCAAAAATCTACAAAGTTTAAAGACTAAGAGAACTACATCAATCTCGAAATCCAACGTTAAAGAGCGTGTGAGCATGTTGGAGAAAGACGTGGAGACACCGAGCAAAGCGGACTGATGCGATTACAACAACATACTATCACTACCACCACAAAGATAAAAGAACAAAGATAATGAAGACGTCAAAGTCGAAAACTTCAAAGTAAACAAGATCCCTACACTAGGAGATTGTTGGAATCAAGACACTTCTTCTCACAAGAAAAAGAATGTCGGAAGGCGTCAAAGCTACTATTACATCAGCACCTATAACGTTATCACTCAAATCATTAATCACCAACACTTAGGGAGAGATTGTTGGAATCACTCCTAAACTAGATTACAAGTGTTAGTAATTAATATGTAATAGTTAGCTTAATTAAGCTTTTATGTTAGTATTAAAGGCAAGGCTTATGTAGAAAGCCCATAAGCCTTGGCCCATATCCAATAAGGAAAGGAAGGGACTAGGAGTGTTGCCCTAGCTCCCTCTCTTATAAATAGCCTTGTAAACCTTCATTTGAAGGTTGGTTGTTCACTTTCATAATATCACCTACGCATATCCTTTCTATATTGTTCATTCGTGTGTTTGTGAGTGTGTTCAACCGATCACTTCTTTCCTATTTCTTATATTGATACTTGTGTTACATAAATGGGAACCTAACAAATTTGCTACGAAGATCTTGTTACATGAGCTTAACAAGCATTCTAGAACAGTCTTTATGTCCATGGTAGAAATTTTAAGACATTGTCTTTTGTTAAGTAGTACCATAACTAAATTTTTAGTGATTATGTTTTGTTGAGTAGTACCATAACTAAATTTTTAGTGATTATGTTTTGTTAAGTAGTACCATAACTAAATAAATTTTTAGTGATTATGTTTTGTAAAGTAGTACAAAGATCTTTATAATCACTTTGTTAAAATCCTTCTTTTTTTATGCTTTTTAGTTGTCAACTATCTTTATGTGATTTAGACAGAATCCCATTGGGATTCATTATAAATCCCATGAGATTTATATTAAATCCCATGAGATTGTCTAATAATCCTATGGGATTCATAATAAATCTGTCTTTTTTATGTTTTTTAGTTATGTGATTTACACATAATATAAATCCCATGAGATTCATTATAAATCCCATGGGATTTAATTGAGAGTCGGGCAGCAGTATAAACGAGTATTCAGCATTACTAACTTCCTCTCATTCGAGTACAACGGGCAGTATTAAAAAATTTTCAAATATGTAAATAACTTAAATTTGTTCAAACATCAAATCATTTAAATATTCAAGTAAAGAAGAAAAGAATTAACAAAAAACAAGAATATAAGTAACTTAAATTTGTTCAAACATCAATTGGTTTCGCCTTTCGCTTTGCCTTTGGGTTCATCGGACAAATTGTTTTTGTATGCAAGTTGGTCTTCTCTCCATAATGGCCACAAGGCTTCATTTGTTTCTTTTTAACTTGAAGTGTTTTTTCTCTTTCAATCTTTTCGCCTTTCATTGCGTTCTCCTTCTGTATCGGACAAAATGTCTACAAGTACATACCACCGACCCATCTTCTATAGTATGCAGTACCTTTTTAAAACACATGAATTGAAGAATTAAAATTCATAATGAATCACATGTGATTCAACATGAATCTCAAGTGATTCATTAGTCAATCCCATGGGATTCATAATGAATCCCATGGGATTGGGATTCATGCTGAATAACATGTAAAACACAAGAATTAAAGAATTAAATTTCATCCTGAATCCCAAGTGATTCATTAGTCAATACCATGGGATTCATAATGAATCCCATGGGATTCATGCTGAATAACATGTAAAACACAAGAATTAAAGAACTAAATTTCATCATGAATCTCAAGTGATTCATTAGTCAATCCCATGGGATTCATAATGAATATGAATCACATGGAATTCATGCTGAATAACATGTAAAACACAAGAATTAAAATTCATCCTGAACCTCATGGGATTCATAATGAATCACATGTGATTCAACATGAATCCCAAGTGATTCATTAGTAAATCCCATGGGATTCATGCTGAATCCCATGGGATTCTTGCTGAATAACATGTGACTATTTGATGAATCCCACGGGATTTTACTTTTCTTATAAATAAGCATTTTATCAAACAGTTGGAGGGCGACTAACTAGTATAACCAATCTGAATTCAAATCTCACAACACATACTCTAATTCAATAAGTATATATTAAAAATGGATAGTGTCAATTGCTTACAACAAATCTAATTCAATAATTCAATGACGGAGGCGGATCGACGGAGGAAGACGGGTCGACGACGGAACAACAGACGGTGGTTTGATTGACAAAACGACAATTTGATGCGATGGTGATGAAGCCGACGGTGTTTTCATGGTGATACCGGTGGTTTCATGTGATTCCGGCGGTGTTTCCATGGATTCCGGCGGTGGATGATAGAGAGAGAAAGTCGATTAGGGTTTGATGAGAGACAAATTGGAATGTTAAATGATAGGAGTTGGGATTTTTTTTTTTATTTTTATTGTAACATGTGGTTTTACTACTATGCCCCTATTTGTTATTTTCAGATGAAATTTGGACCATTGGATGAAAGAAGGTTGGATGGTTGAGATGATGTCATTTGTTCTTTGGATAGGATGTGTTTTGCATAGATCTCACCTCGAGTTGAGATCAATGTAGAACTTCATATTCTTAATAGAACAAATGAGCCGATTATAAAATTATCTTGCTATAGATATGCACTTTTATATATTTTGACAAACATTTATTTTCAAAATTCCGTCAGAAAAATCATATATGATTTTCACGAATCATATATGATTTTCAAAATCATGTATAATTCGATTTTACGAATCATATATGATTTTGAGGGTAAAAATCGAATCATATATGATTTTCACAAATCATATATGATTTTTGTTGACGAAATTTTGAAAAAAATGGTTAAAAATATATAGTAGTGCGTATCATAGAAAAATAATTAATCTCGTCATAATTATAATTATCGCGTAACGATTAACGGTTTGCGAGATATTTAATTTTTAAAAAGGGTGAAAGTTTATCGTAATAAAAATGAATAGTATTATTGGTTCGTTGGATCATGGTAAATTTGAGATACATATTGAGCTTTTAGCTTCTCACCTCTTGACTATATATCCTCTCTAGTGTATTATATTTAAATTCCTAATAAATCTGCGTGCATTGTGTGCTTCAAATT